>JBBPSA010000009.1:0-27107 GCA_038093355.1 Boletus calvinii | reverse complement strand
TCCTTCTTTTGCCAACATTAAACTATCTAGCTATGATCGATATCGAGGCGTCATATCACTCGTGAGCCTCCACGATGGGGTGATTTGTAAAGGTATGTACAGGTTCACATACGTTCGAAAACCTTATTTACAAATGTTTTCGTGTTGGCAGGTGATAAAATTGCATCTTGTCATACCCGGAAGAAATATGAAGTACAGGAGGTTGGTGTCATGTACCCGGAAGAGCTTCCTACTGCGAGTCTACGACCTGGGCAAGTCGGCTATATAGCCTGTAACATGAAAGAATCGTCGGAAGGTCTGTGCAGCTGCCTTTCATTTGCTGGAGTTCTCGCTTAGGTGATCATTTAGCTCATGTTGGAGATACTCTCTACCGCGTTGGTGCGCCAGTGGATCCGATGCCAGGTTTTCGACCCGCGAAGGCTATGGTAAGCACGCTTGGTTTCCTGCGATCTATTTTTCCAAGTCTTTAGGTCTATGCTGGTATTTTTCCCGTGGATACAAACGACTTTATCAAACTCGAAGAATCTGTCAAACGTGTGCGTAATTGTCTCTTGCACTTTTCGCTCCATCTCTCAAGAAACGCATCTCCAGCTAACGCTTACCGACCGAAGTGTCTCGGTTCAGCGTGAGTCTTCGTCAGCATTGGGACAAGGTTGCCGTCTCGGGTTTCTCGGGACTTTGCACATGGATGTCTTCCGCCAGCGTCTGGAGGATGAGTACGACGCAAATATCATCGTAACCGCACCTACCGTACCTTACAAAGGTGAGTTGCCCCTGTCACGTCAGAGTACAGCAACTGATAGCGATTTGACAGTCGTTTATAAAGACAGGACCGTCATCATCAGCAATCCCACAGAGTTCCCGGATCTCTCAGACTCTTCGTCAGGTGTCAGAGAGGTCCAAGAACCAGTGGTCAAAGCAACAATCATTGTTCCTGAAGGTTTGCCGTGTTCGCTCTATTTTTCTGTCATTACTAGACGTTCCTCAGATTACCTTGGTGACATGATGGAGTTATGTTTTGCACACCGTGGGGAAGACTTGGATCATCGTTATTTGGACGCTGGGGCGACCAGATCCGCTCGTATCATCTTGACATGCACAGTCCCCTTGAGCGAGATCGTTACCGACTTCTTCGACAAGCTCAAGAGCAAAAGTTCGGGATACGCAAGTTTTGAGTGTGTACTGCCGACAATTTTTGTTTTCTGAACGGGCAAGAACTGACGATGCACAGCTATGAGAATGCAGGGTATAGGCAGAGCGATTTATCCAAGGTGAGGGGTATGCACTGGGTGTTGTGACCTCAGCTCGATCCAGTCCAAACTAGATGGTCTTTCTTCTGAATGGAAAACCAGTGGATGCCCTCGCATTGATTGTGCACCGATCTGCTCAGCAAGATGTCGGGAGGACGTGGGTCAAGAAGTTGCGTGAGTGGTCATCGTGGTTTTTGTTTAGCTCACTGTGACGTTGATTGCGTAGACAAGGTTATTCCCCGTCAACTGTTTGAGGTGCCAATTCAAGCAGCTATCGGGAAAAAGATCATCGCTCGTGAAACATTGAAAGCGATGCGTGCCGATGTCACGGCGGGCTTATATGGAGGTGCGCATTAATTCGTTGGGGACTGGTTGCCCCACTAAACTACTGCTCTACAGGTCATTACGAACGTAAGATGAAACATCTCGAGAACCAAAAGGAAAGTAAACGTCGCATGAAGCGGATTGGCAGTGTGGATCTGCCACAGGAAGCCTTCTTCGACATTTTGAGCACTAAAGCAAAGTAGTCACACAAAGATACCAGCATTCCACAGTACTGGATGCGGCAACTCTGCTAAAGCTCATAGTCCTCGTCATCGTAAGCCTCTTTGATGAGTCGGTAAACTGACGATGGTGGATGATCGCCACTGTGGAGATGGAGATTGTTGATCTAAGTAGAGGCTGGATGTACAAGAGACTCACTCGTTCGTAACATATGCATCGATCATCTCTGGCCGTACATAGTCATAGAAAGGATTCATGACATCCACTTTATCTACCAGGTCGCCCTCTTCAAACCCGAGGACGCTACTGGGATCTCCGAAATCAAGAGCACCATATTCATGGTATAAATTCCATTGAGGGGTAAGCTTGAATTGTCCTGCACAGACGACGACCGGCGTGCTGTGTGCGCGAGCAGCTGTAGCGGCCAGAAGTGATCCCGTGATGGCGAACATTCCGCCATTGGCAAGAATAGCATGCGCGCCAAGTATGACTTTGTTTATTCGCGACATAAGGGCATATATTGAAGAGTCAGGGACGAGGACTGTGGATATGCCTGCCGACGAGAGCGACTCGGCCATCTCGTGGCCACTGTATCTGTCAACCAAACAAAAATCAGGATTCACATTGAAATAAGACAGAGGAAGTGCTAACGAAGGAGCGGTTTCCGCGACGATGACAGTGTATTTCCGATAAGGAGCAGCTGATTTCAAAAATGCCGCTACTGTATTTGACTTCCCTATTGTGAGGATGATCTCACTGGAAAGATGCTATTTAAGCCCGACATGTGACAAAAGAACGACAGAGAAACAACATACTCGGAGTGTATGTGATCCTTCGCGTTCTTGGATATGTTATCGTAAACGGTTTCAAGCTCGTCAAAGACATCTTGTATGGCCTCCATGAGCACAGGCTTTAGTGTTCGAGCGAATGCATCAGGATCATCGGGGTTGTTTTCCTTCAGGGTACCTCGCGCCTCATGGGAAATCTTCTGAGGAGTGGCTTGCTTACGAGGCTGACCTTGGGAAACAAACTTTGCGATGGAAAAGGTAGGTTTCTGGGTCGGCGAGGCTGTAGTCCCTTGGGATGCCGTTTGATATTCTTCTCGGATGTGATGCAAAACTTTGCGAACAGTATTCCCTACCGTGTACTCTGATGGGGGAAACCATGGTCAACTCTCGATCCGATGTATGCGCGGTGAAGTTTCACTCATACCCTTGGGCTGGGCGTCCACTAATTTTCGCCCCACGGAGCGGATTATTTCAACCAGTTGATCGATGTTGGAGAAACGAGCCTTGGAGACGACCTGACGGAGAACGAGGACGGTTTCTAGCGCCGTTTCTCGGGATCCGACAACCTGACTATGGAAGAGAGAGGTGAACTTGGTGTTCTGGAACAGGAGAACTCTATTGACCGTCTCCGAAGCTTGGCTGCAAGATTTTCAACAGCTCTTTGACCTGCTGCAGCTGAAGGTTCTGTGGCCATTGTCCAGAAAGTTGGGCTCTGATGAAGAAAGAAGACCCAGACCTGCGAGTCACCATGATATCGAACCGTACTAGTCCCTAACTTTCCAAAAAGAGCAACTACATACATACAAGGACTCATCCTACAGCCAGGCTTCCTCAGTTTACATACCGCACTCGGAATCGTTCAAACATGCCAGTCCAACCTATCCGCCCACTTCCCAGGAAGTAACTCAGAAATCTGTTCAACGTCTTTATCACCCCTCCCAGACAGACACTGAAAGGAAGAGTTAGCTTGGCTGACCACAGCGATCCAAACCATCTCACTATAACTAAATCCGTGTCTTTGGTGAGCATCTTCGCCCGGCGGACCCCTTCCCAGATGGCGTGTGATGACTCCAATGCTTGACGTCCCTTTAGCGATCATTCAATGACATGGGACATCGACTAACCGGGAATAATTCCTTCGAGTTGCGTAATGAGGCGGAATCCTCTCAATGCTTCTTCGTCCGTCGCGACCACATACTCTGCACGACCAGATTCCTTCAGCCATGCGTGCTCTGGTCCAACTCCGGGGTAATCTAGGCCCGCACTGACGGAGTGTGTCTCGATTATCTGACCAACGTTGGACTGTAGGATATACGTCCGCACGCCGTGAAGCACGCCAGGTGTTCCTTTGGAAAGCGTGGCACTGTGCCGATCACCATCAAGACCTGCCCCTTGTCGTCAGTTGGCGAATCGCCAAGACATCGGAAAACAAACCCTCGCCACCAGCTTCCACACCAACCAATCGGACGTCCTTGTCTGGTATAAATTCATAGAATGCGCCAATCGCATTGCTCCCACCGCCAACACAAGCGACAACGACATCGGGAAGTTTTCCTTTGGCTTCGTAAAGCTGTGACTTGATTTCTTTCCCTATCACTTTTTGGAAATCGCGAACGATGGTAGGAAAAGGATGGGGTCCAATGCATGACCCGACGAGATAATGTGTGTTAGATAAGTTGGTGACCCAGTCGCGCAATGCATCGTTAACCGCGTCTTTGAGTGTCCGAGATCCCGACTCGACAGGAACAACCTTGGAAAGGAGCAGTTAGGAACTAAGCGAGGTCAAGGGACCAGTAACATACTGTTGCACCGAGCATTTTCATCCGGAAGACATTCAGTGCCTGACGTCTTACGTCCTCAGCACCCATGTACACGACACACTCCAATCCGAATCTGGCGCACACAGTTGCAGTCGCAACGCCATGTTGTCCAGCGCCAGTCTCTGCAATGATTCGCTTCTTGCCCAAACGTTTGGCGAGAAGGATCTGTGCAGTGTGAAGCTTACACAAGAATGATCGTCTAAAGCGGACTACATGCCTGGCCAATGGCGTTGTTGATCTTGTGGGAACCGGTATGGTTGCTATTGGAACTATCAGCTGGGAAAGACGGACGACCAAAAGGGTGCGTACAGATCTTCTCGCTTCAACCAGATCTGAGCACCACCAGCGTGCTTTGTCAGGGACTCTGCAAAATACAACTTTGAAGGACGGTTCATATAACCATAGTAGCTTTCGAACTCCTTCCAGAATTCGGGATCGCTGAGAGCTGATTGGTGTGCTTCCTCGAGTTCAAGCAGGCAATCAAATAATGCCTCCGGAACGAATTGGCCCCCAAACTGCCCGAACCTGGCGGGTAGAGAAGTTGGAATTTGAGAGGTTATCTTCTCCGAACTAGGAGGAGGTGCCGATGGGGCCGGCGGGGACCTTACTAGTGGAGAAGGTCCACCCCGGTTGAATTCGCGGCAGAACGATTCTACTGCCTGTGGAATGACGTCCGAAGATGCTTCCTTGATGATAGTGACTAAACGACTTCCGATGACTACACCATCGGCGCCAGCACCCTGAACGTATTCAAAATGAGCTCGCGTAGCCACTCCGAAACCAACCGCGATAGGAACGGAGGTGTAGTCTCGGACACGGGCGACGATGTCAGGGAGCTCGCTATTGATCCTACCTTGCACGGACGATCCAGTGGTACCCATCTATGGATGTTCAGAGTCAATGACGCAACGAAATGAAATGTAGATCGTACGCACCCTGGAAACTACGTAGATGAAGGAGTCTGCAATGGATGTAAGAAATTTAATACGGTTCAAAGATGTCGAAGGAGCTATAAGTGGGACATAGGACATGCTAGAAATTACCATTATCGCTCAAGGGCGGCTGGAATAAGTGATGGTTGACATACTCGGCTCTCTGGCACTTTTCCCTAAAGTTGACGGCTTCTTCAGGTGGGAGATCCACCATGATGAATCCATTGGCGCCAGCCTCTCTCGCATCCTGAATAGCCTTTTCTTCCCCATAAGCGATTATGGGATTGTAGTAACCTGGAGGTCACAGGATTGAGTGATATGAAGCTTTGGAGTAGGTAGTACAAACCCATGAGCAATACGGGAATGGTAAGACCCTGTTGGCGTGCCTCTCTGACTTGACCGAGCACAGTTGCGTAATCGATAGCATTGTGAACTGCAATCTGGCACACTTGAATACAGAAGCGGACAAGCAAGAGGGAATCGGGCAAACCGTGTTGGTTTCTTGGATGACAGGGCCATCTGCGATTGGGTCTGAGAAAGGAACGCCTAGTTCGATGATGTCTACTCCTCCTTTTTGCATGGCCAGGCATATGGGAACGGTATCAGTTGATCTCGGGTACCCTGCGGTGACAAAGGTCACCAGAGCACAAGTTCCCTGTCTCGCTGGTTAGTGGTGCTCCATATTCCCGAAATCAGATGTAGTACATTGGCCTTTTTGGACTCAAAGACGGACCTGATCGCTTGCATGGTTGTGGTCGAGCGATGCCTCGTCGGAGTTTGAACGCGTCTTGTCATGGAACCTTCACTGCCGTCGGACGAGGCCAGGGTGCTCGTCATATACACCGGTGGAACGATTGGCATGCTCGTTGGCGCCCAGGGTTATGTTCCCGAACCATTCTTCCTCACAGAGACACTCGCATGTCAGAAGCGGTTTCACGATCCTCTCCAAGACTCCCTCTTCTCAAATGCAGCCTCTGTCAAAGGCTACAGAGAGTGGTCAACTAGCGGGAGATCCAGTCCATCCACCGCAGAGACATATTTTCGTCCCACTTCCAGTGCTTCCCACCCCACCCTGTGGGTGAAGTCATCGCGACCTATCGGGAGAGTACGGAGACTTGCTCCTGACACGAGCGATATGCCCATAGATACTATTCAATGCGAAAAGATCTCGGACGATATTTATCAAGCAAGGCTCCCTAGCTTGGTTACTCCCAGAAGTGTTGCACCTGGCCTCAGTGGTGGGAAGCGTATCCGATATGCTATTCTCGAGGTATGTGATAGGGTCGACGAGACAACGTAATGGCAAACAAGGATGTCAGTGGGACCCTCTACTGGATAGCAGCAACTTCGAGATACACGGTGCATGTCGCCTGCGTTCTTGCAATACACAGCTCTCCCCTGACCTCCCGCAGACTGGATTCGTGTAGCGACGGAGATAGAACTCAACTACATGGATTTCGACGCGTTCGTGGTCCTTCATGGAACGGATACGATGTCTTATTCATCCAGCGCGCTGAGCTTCTTGCTCGAAGACCTTGGAAAAACTGTGGTCGGTTTTCTTCCTTTAGCATGAAAAATCCCACAAAGGTCCTCGCTGCTTGTCATAGATTCTAACTGGCGCGCAAATACCCCTATCCCAGCTTCGAAACGATGCTGTAGATAATCTTCTTGGGGCATTAACTATTGCAGGACATTATATTATACCAGGTACTCTTTTGTTGTCTGTGCCACGAGTGTGTATTCATTGTTGTTCCTAGAGTGTAGCCTATACTTCAACCACATCCTCTATCGCGGGAATCGAGTCTCGAAAATATCTTCCTACGATCTGAATGCCTTTCACAGTCCAAATTTTCCTCCACTAGTTAATGGTCTCTCCTGTACTTCATGGCTCTATACTCTTCACTAATCCCCCATGTCTTCCAATAGTTGGGATCGATATCGTGGTGAACTGGAACGAAGTATTGAGGCAAACGAACATGCGTCGCTTCAGAGCTCATAAAAGTTGCTCAATTATCATTTACCATGAGCGTCGCTGATCGTTCTCTGTGTTTGCAGAAATGTGTCCCCACGTTGGTAGGTGGCCAAATTAGCTTACCAGCTTTCATCCCTTATCGCACAGCAGCGACTCTTCGCCTGTTCCCCGGAATGAGTGACGCCACCGTTCGCGCATTCCTAGCCCCTCCAACCCGTGGTATCGTACTCGAGACCTTTGGCGCTGGGAATGCACCACAGAGGCCTGAGCTAATGGCAGCTCTCAAGCAAGCATGCGACTCGGGAATCGTCATTGTCGCGATAACGCAGTGTCTGAAGGGTTCCGTCTCTGACGCATATGAGACTGGCAGAACTCTTCAGAAGGTCGGTGTTGTTCCAGGTGGGGATATGACGCCAGAGGTAACGCGACCCTCAAACTCCGCGTATATTGCAAAGCTAAGAGCTTGGCAAATAGTGCGCTCTTACGAAACTCGCTTACCTCTTATCCAAGCCCGAACTGAGCATCAACCAAGTTAGGGAGCTAATCAGCATGCCACTACGCGGTGAACTCACCCGTCCTACACTCCCGCCTCCCACCCAACCGCCGATGGCTGCGCCTGACCTACCAAGCATTCAGGGACTTTTAACACAGTTTGTACGACTTTCCAATTCAAGCTCTGCGCATCAAGTACCGAGGATTACTTTCTCTCCATCCTTGGGAAACGATGCTCAGGATGCTGCTGCGCCGTGGTCTGGCACTGCTAGCGAGACATCATCGACTGAAGCAGCCCTCCTTCCCTTGCTCATGCACCTTGCTGCAGCCCACAATGACGTAGAAAACCTAAAATTTTGCATGGCTATCGCGGCTACATGGGAGGCGGAAGACATAACACCGGCATCTATTCCAGGAGGTGTTGTGAATTGCCTTGAAGCTAGCTCTGGTCGTTCTCCTCTACACGTTGCAGCACTTCACGGACACGCTGCCAGTGTTACTTGGTTGCTAGAATCTGGCGCACTCGTACATCTCAGAGACATTCTTGGTCACACTGCGTTGTATTATGTCAGTGTATTCTTCGATCTGGCTTGCTGTTTTGCTGATTACATTCGACTCGCTGTAGGCGGCTCGCCAAGGACATAAGGATATTGTAGATATCCTCGTGGGTACTGGAGCCAATCTTGGAGGTTTGGAGTGTGAAGCCGGATATGCAGAGCTGTCTATGAAAAATGCGCTCAATTCCGGGGACCAGAATGCCATCGAGGTTTGGGACAAAGCCAGGATGAGAATGGCTATTCAAAGCTCCGTGTTGTAAACTCGACCAACATAGTCAATACATACTTACTAGGGGTAGTATACGAGTAAATTAACATTGGCAATAATGTATGTTACGACTGCGGGTTATCATTCCCAACTTCCATTCCCTCTATATCAGATCCAGATTCAGATGCATCTTTGGAAGCGTCTCTTATCTTTTCTCGAAGCGAGTTGAGGAACAGCCCCTGTTGCGCGCAAGGAAATGTGAACGAGTCTCCCATGTATTCCAACCCCTTGACAAAGGCGTCCGGTTCCTTGTCGAGATGCAAGGGAGTGTATTTGATCCGTCGATGTATAAAGTCATCTTCGGATGCGGGTTCGCCATTTGGACCTCCATAGCCATTGAAGATACGCATGGTGAAGACGATGCCTATCGATAGTGCCATATTGATCAGCAGTAGCCCAGCACTGAGCACTGAAGAAACCAACTTTTTTCACCAATGCGTTCTCCTTCGATGTCGTCGGCTCGACGTGTCATTTCGTAGTATGTGTATATGCAGTGGAATATGACCTCGGCCTCTTCCGAGTCTGGTGCATGTTCAAATTTGACGTTCGTGATCAAAAGGTTAGACATGTCTTCGTAGAACTTGATCACTTCGGTCATCTTCGGGTCATCTATGCCGAACGGTCGCTTAGAGTGTGAACGTGAGTTCGGGGTACCCTTGGGTGCAGCCCGTGCAAGCAGTTCCTTTGATCTCTCGATTTCAGCGTCACGCTCACGAATGGCGTCCTGGACTATCGTGTTTCAAGTAGGTGTTGGATAAGAGAAGAAGGGCAGTGCGCTAACCTGATTGTTCTAGTTCTGCGATACGTTTTGTTTTTTCATCAACCACGCTATCCTTTGCCTTGATAGCATCTTGAAGGCGTGATATATCTTGCTCGGCCACACGTTTTTCCTCGTCGGCTGCTTCTCTTGTTAGAAAATGAAGTGCGACTGCCTGACCCGTGCGAGACAGTGGCTCAACCCGCGCCAACTGGGAAGTAAGCTCCTTGATGAGAGCGTCCTGTGCTACGGCCGGTCATTAGATGCAACGGACTGTTGTGCCCCAACATACTTTTAGCACGTTCGTCGTATTGTATTTGTAGCTGTTCGAGGACTTGCTCCGGTTCGGTCTTGCGTATTTGGAAAAGTTCCTCTAGCTGCTTCGATAAAGTGTCGCGTTGAGCCTCGAGCTGCAGTCTATGTCATTGGGCTCCAAACCACAAAAGCATGAAAGAGAAAAGTACATCTTTAGCTTTCTGTTTCCACCGGTCCAACTCCTTTCGGCCTTTCAGCTCAGACGAAGAGTGAATGCTGTTCGTTTCTGCGGTAGTGGATTGGGAGGTCACAATTGTCTGCACATTGACTCCAATTTCCCCTTGATCCACTTCCATCGTGTCGTCGGGAACCGGGAGTTCTTTGGTCGACTTTGAACTTGTTGCTTGGCCTTTCTTATCCTGTTGGGTAGTTGCTTTGGAACGCGGTTTGGACAAGTTTGGCGTTGGTTTTACATCTACCACGACGCCATTGTCATCATTCGAGTCAAGATGTGCGGCTGTGACGCGTTTCGAGGAGGGCTTCTCTTGGGGTACATTGCTCGGCCCCGGTGAGCTGCCAGCTTTAGTTTTCTTGCGGGACTGAGCGCGGGCCTTGGTGGCATTGCTAGGTGGACGCGCATCTGGGCGTTGCTCCCAGTCGTCTGCGAGAGAGCTGTTTCAGATGAACATCCCGCACTTGGTAAAGAAGAGAACGTCCTCACTCATTTCGTCTTCCGAGGACATGTTGGCTGGCGGATACTTTCACTACCCGCGTTCAATTTCCCCGCTGAACAAGTCACGTGAAGGTGGGCATCATGTCTTCCCTCCAAGATTACCAAGCAGAGCGGGATGCGTTAATCGAAGCCGACAGAGCCCTTCGTCTGGACCATATTCGACCAAGTACCATCTTGGAGAGCCAAGCGGACCAGATCGTCCGCCGTGTCCGCGCAGACGATGCCGAATCCGTGTGGAGTGTGGAGCAAGACGAGGTCCCGCATCCGTTTCCAGGAATGGAGTTCCTCACTGGTATGTGCACTACGCCAGCTATGTTCGTGGACTGATGATATCAGGCAAAAGCATCATTCAGAAAACGAAGCTCTTTCGGATCATTTCCAAGGTTCATTCCCCCCAGTCAGCCCCGCTCGGTGTACTAACCCTCGAGCATCCCTGCAGATGCCCAAAGGAGCCCTACTTCATACTCACCTTGACTTGACTGTTGGGGCAAAAACCCTGCTTGACATCGCGTTACGCCACCCAGCCATTCACATTTCCGTTCCGAAATGGATCACCTCAGCCAACATGGCATTCGTCCAGCCAAACTTGAGACCAATTACTACCAGTTCGAACGCCGGTGTAACGTCACTTACGGATCCGACGTACCATCCCGATGCTTGGGTGCCTCTTGCAACGGCCCGCGAAAGATTCGACGTCGCCCTGGGAGGGCCCGATGGATTTGATCGGTGGCTCATCAGCAAGATGTCTATCAATCCAAGCGATGCGTATATCACTCATAACAACAATATCAGGGTGAGAACAACCCCACGGATAACCCTGACACATCATACTTACTTTGATTAGATCTGGGATGTATTTCGCTCTGCCACGACACTAACTCGCGTTTGTCCTCTTTGCCCTTTCCAACTTAAATGAAGGGATTGAAATATAAGTAATAACTCTAGAACCTCGTCTATTATTTTCCCATATGGGGAGAGTATATTCGACACTTTCTTCAAGAAACCTTCGAGGATGGGGTATCCTATGTTGAGGCACGAATCAATTTCAGTCCCAAGTGAGCAGCATTCCTGTTTTACATGTATTTTTTTCACTACGATGTTCCCCCAGGTTCATGATTGGTGCAGACGGGGAGGAGAATGTCCCACATGTCGACTGGCTGAGGACATTTAACCTAGTAGTTAATCAGTTCAAGAAAGAGTACCCTGATTTCTTTGGTGCAAAGGTTTCGATTTTTCTCCAAGTCGTGTTTCTATGTTATTCATTATAATTCACTCAGATAATCTACTCGGTCATTCGGGATTGTGATGGTGATATACTCAGTAATCACTTAGAGGATTGCATACGGATGAAACAGACATTTCCTGAATTGATTGTCGGTGCGTGTTTTCACTCTCTTCTTGTGGCAAATATGTTTTAAGTGGTTGTGGTGTATCTAGGTTTTGACCTTGTCGGAGACGAGAATATTCTTCACCCTTTGCATCATTACTTGAACCAACTGATAGCCTTTAAGCAACGACAGAAGGAAATGAATGTCGATATTCCTTTCATTTTCCACGCCGGAGAAACTTGTGGTGATGGTACGCGTGCTGATGAGAACCTTTACGATGCAATCCTGCTTGGGACGAAGCGTATAGGACATGGGTACCGTTTAACTGACTATTTGTGTCCTCGTCGATTCATTAACATGCCCTGTAGCTTTTCTTTGGTGAAGCATCCTAAATTGATGCAGATATGCAGAGAGAAAGGAATAGCCTTGGAGATCTGTCCTATTTCGTGAGTTATGACGCCGTTCTGAAATCCAGGTTCTGATTACTGCCTCCAGGAATGAGATACTTGTAATGATTAAACGTTCGCTTCACCATTCGTGACTCACACTACACTGAAACAGCGTCTTACCGCTTCCATGCCCATGCATCCCTTGCCCATACTTTTAAATCAGGGTGTTCCAGTAGCACTTAGCTCCGATGATCCCGCGATGTTTCAGAATATGGGCCTCTCCTTTGATTTCTATCAGGTGAACACGATGTCTCTCTCCGTTCGCAGATGAACTGACGGCGGATAAGGTTCTTGCTGCCAGTGAGGTGACAGGCCTGCTGATGCTCGGTCATCTCGCTCGTGACAGCATTGTGGTTTGTACTTCCCTTCCCCTTCCTCAATCGAGGATGACTAATCATGTCATCGTTTAGCATTCCATGCTCGGAGAATCCGAAAAAAGACGACTCATGGAATTCTGGGAAACACGTTGGGAGAGATTCATCAAGGAATTGGTAGCTTCAAACAGAAACTGACCGGACCTCATATTATCGAACGTGGTCCGCCACGCGGATCTATTATACCGCATTTCAGACTTGTACCCTCGCTCAGTCAAGTGATTCGTATCCCCTTACCCGTTTAATTGACAGAATCTTCGAAACGATTGCAAATATTCAAAGGCCTGATAATGGATGACGTAGTGATTCATTTAGTGTGGCACAGGACCCATTAGCCGGATTCGGATCCTGCGAACAACCACGATGTCTAACCCAGCTCTAGGTGACTATCTACGAGATCGCATCAACCTGATCAACGAGGATCGCGCCCTCAGAACTGACTGTGGCATCACGGAACATGTCTCGTCTGCAGAGCTCCGGGCAGACCGAGTAGTGAGAGCTATCCGCACCAAGGAAGCTGAGACAATCTGGGGTGTTGAACATGATGACGTCCCCCACCCATTCCCTGGTATGGAGTTCTTGACAGGTTTGCATAACTCTGTGTATTACACGTAGATACGCGACGTCCTATTTTCAGGGAAGAAGATTATAATGAAGAGCAAGCTTTTCAAGATCTTACGCATGGTGAGCCACGTTCCCTACTCGGAATATCTTCCAGCGACCCATTCTACAAGTATAGATGCCCAAAGGCGCGCTGCTACATGTTCACCAACATGCGACAGTTGACGCAGGTTTCCTCCTGAAGCTCGCCCTTCAGCAACCTGCCGTGCACATTCGAGTGCCGAATGTGATCGATAGCTCAACGATTGCAGTGACATTACCTGATATCCGGCCCATTCCACAAGAACAATACACGCATAGCTGCGGGATTACTGATGCAGCTTACGTACCAAACACATGGGTAGAGATGCGGACCGTTCGGGAAGCATTTGATCCCTCCCTTGGTGGTCCAGAAGGCTTCGATAAATGGATTGTCAGTACTTTTGTGATCAACCCGGGTGAAGCATACGGATCACACAATACCCCAGACAAGGTAAGAACCGTACTCCGAGTCCAGATCCTGTGTAGTCGTGCGGACAAGTTCAACGTTCAACAGATCTGGCAGAAGTTTCGAAGTACATTCGCAGTAACAGATGTGAGTGTTGACCAAGTCCAAGATTGCCAAGTGCCTGAGCGCAAAGTAGCCTATCATCAGATATATGCCCATTCAAAAGGCTTACCTCCGGGAATTCATCACGTCATCGATAGCGGATGGCATCTCATATATAGAGTCGCGTTACAACTTTACTGCCGAGTAAGTGGTCATTGTCCTCGGCGAAATCCATTGATTTATCATCTGGTCTTCTCAAAGTTACTTGGTTGCCGAGGACGGGAAAACTAATCTCCCCATCCGCGAACTGTTCCTATTGGTTGAGAGCTTGGTCAAGGAAATCCAGATGGAGCTGGGGCAGCAAGGACGAGAAGACGAGTTCGTTGGCTTCAAGGTAAATGATGAATCGGACACACAGCGGAATGCTAATCATGGCGCGCGGTAGATCATCTATACGGTTTTGAGAACCATATCTTGCGAGCAACTGGACTTTGAATTAAAGCGCTGTGTGGAATTCAAGCGCGAATTTCCACATCTCGTTGCGGGTATGTAATGAGTTTGAACGTCTCAGCATCCGGTCGATAGATTGACCTAATTGTTCCATAGGGTTCGACCTTGTGGGGCACGAAGATACCAATAGGCCGCTTATATATTATGCAGAATCGCTCCTTCGATTCATCGAGTACCAGAAACAGGAACATGTAGAGATACCCTTTCTATTCCACGCCGGAGAAACGCTTGGGGACGGAACGATGGCGGACATGAACTTGTATGATGCTATCTTACTTGGAACGAAGCGCATTGGACACGGGTAAGTTCTGAGCGCGCCGGTCATGTACGAGAGATGACTGTTGGTGTAGTTTCTCGCTGGTGAAGCACCCAAGGTTGATGGCCATGTGCCGCGAACGGAAAATCGCGGTGGAGGTGTGCCCTATTTCGTGAGGAGAATCTCATGTCTCTGTCAACAACGTGCTGAATGGCTGCCAGGAACGAGATTTTGGTAGGTGACCCGCGCCGGGGCTGGCTTGAGCGTTATTTATCTGCATCACGACAGCGCCTGACATCATCCATGGCGACACATCCACTTCCGGCGCTGATGAACCAAGGAGTACCCATCGTATTGGCGTCGGATGATCCGGCGATGTTCAGCAACATGGGGCTGTCCTTTGATTTCTACCAAGTAAGCTGGTCCCCCTCGGAGCATGCGCGCCACAAGTTGATGGCCCCGACAGGTCTTGGTGGCGTCGGAGGTGACGGGTCTGATTACGCTCGGACAGATTGCGCGGGACAGTATTACGGTACTTGATATGGTTTCTCGATGGCTACAACTGGCTGATGGCTACGCAGTACTCTAGACTCGACGGAGAAGAGAAGGAAAGGGCGTCGAGGGCCTGGGAGCGGCGGTGGGGTGCATTCGTCGAGGCTGTGTCGTTGTATTGTGACATGTTTGTGTAGTTGGCGCAACCCTCGCACTCGTCCTCGTCCGCCCCTTTACGTTTGCTTGTTATTTTTTTTTTTTCGCTCGATAGATAGTTGTGAGGTATGTTCATTCCGTTCTCCATTGGCGATTACCCAGCTCGAATCCACCATTTCCTCACCTCCTCCCCCCCTTCCCCGTCAGACATCCGTCCCTCCGACTTCCCAGTACCATATCATCATCACTCTCAAGCCCTCATCCCCAAACTCACATCTCATTCTTATTCTTTTGGCTGAATTCGTATGGCAGAAGTTGATTATAACCGCAAACGGTCCCGTTCTCCTTCGGACTCGGACGAGAAAAAGCATCACAAGCGTGCAAACACAGGCGCTACGGCATCTCCGGATGACTCACGAGCTCAGAGGACCCAAGATTCCGGCCCACCTTCTCATCCATCTATGACTCATGATGTGAATATGGCAGAAGGCCCCGCATCAGCAGCAGATACGACGGCGTCCACTCCCTCACCCAAACCCTCGTCATCCGACAACAAGAGTGGAGATTCGCGCTCCAGGTCAGACGAAGCTAGCAGGTCACATGCAATCACCTCCGCAGCACCTTCCTCTTCCACTGCCCCTCCCCCACCTTCGGCGATGATTCATATGCGGTGCTTGATCGTCACACAAGATGCGTCAATCATCATTGGCAAGGGTGGTTCGCATGTCAACGAGATTCGTGACAAGAGTGGTGCCCGCGTCATGGTTTCAGAGAGTATTCCCGGGAACCCAGAGAGAATTCTCAACGTCAGTGGCCCCCTTGATGCGGTGTCAAAGGCAAGTATTCGATCATTTTCTGGTTCGTTGCCTTCACGCGGCATCATCATCAGGCCTTTGGCCTTATTGTGCGGAGGATCAACGACGAACCCTTTGATGTCCCTTCTGTCCCTGGAAGTCGCGCAGTTACTATCAAGTTCATGATTCCCAATTCTCGTATGGGGTCAGTGATAGGCAAACAAGGATCTAAAATCAAGGAAATCCAAGACGCCAGCGGTGCTCGGTTGAACGCAAGCGAGGGTATGCTCCCTGGCTCCACGGAGGTAAGTATCATGTACTAAGAAATGTCGGCCTCGAAGCCTTATATGCGATTTAAAACTATAGCGTGTCCTGAGCGTCGCGGGGGTTGCGGATGCGATCCACATCGCGACGTATTATATCGGCAACATACTCATCGAGGCACAAGAACGTACTCCATCATCATCATCCAGCCATTCAACCTATCGTCCCTCGAGCTACACTCGACGTCCACCGTATACTGGGTCATCCTATGTACCTGGTTATTCATCACATCAACCATATGCTCCATCGCACAACCCTCCGCAGCAGTTACAAACGCAGCAAATCTACATTCCAAACGACCTTGTGGGATGTATCATCGGGAAGGGTGGTAGCAAAATCAACGAGATAAGGCATATGAGCGCCAGCCAGATCAAAATCATGGAACCAGGTGCCGGCCTGAATGGCGCTCCATCATCTGGCTCCGAAGGTGAAAGGTTGGTTGTGATCACTGGGCAACCCGCCAATATACAAATGGCGGTTCAACTTTTGTACCACGTATGTGCTTGTTCTCATACTCTTCTGCTATCTTGACGCTTTCTGAATAGCGATTGGAACAAGAGAAACAAAAGCAACTTCGCGCTTCAACATCGTCATCCTCCTCCTAGATCACTCTACGTGTATCTTGAGGTTTTTTTTCTCCGTTTGTCCTCTCCTTCCCGCATTTGCTTGCAGTTGGTGGGGTTCTTTCGCTTCGGGATGCATATCGATGCGTAGTCTTGTACCGTACCTGATGAAAACGTTTACGTAATATTCCTCGCGTACTTTTCAAAGCCTTGATTAACCTGTTGCTGAATTCCATGTCGTCCGTTCTGAGAGCACAAAAGGCCAATGCTGCAAAAGCCGAGGCAAAAAGTAAACTCAAACGCAAGGCGGACGAGATGGGTACCGACGACGAAGCACCAGCCCAACCAAAAAAACGGAACAAGCAGCGTGTCCTGCTGCTCTCCTCTCGTGGTGTCACTCACCGGATGCGGCATCTCATGAGTGATCTGGAGGCTCTCTTGCCTCACGTGAAGAAAGGTGTGTCGTCGTGCTAGTCGATACCTTTTGGCCAGAGCTTTACATCATGCCTTGTTTGCAGAATCCAAGTTGGATTCGAAATCTCAACTGCATCTCCTCCCGGAGTTGGCAGATCTTAATAACTGCAACAATACTTTGTACTTTGAGGCGCGGAGACACGAAGATCTTTATATGTGGGCAGTGAAAACTCCCAATGGGCCCAGCATAAAGCTACACGTACAGAATGTGCACACGATGGACGAACTAAAGATGACCGGTAATTGCCTCAAAGGGAGTCGAGGTATACTCAGTTTTGACAAGGCATTTGACGAGAGCGAGTGGGGCAAATTGACGAAAGAGATTTTCACTCATGTACGAGAATTGGTTCGATTAAACGATTCATCTGACCGCGCGTTTACCAGATTTTCGGTGTTCCTCCTTTGGCTCGAAGGGCGAAACCGTTCATTGACCACGTTCTAACATTCTCGATACTCGACAACAAGATCTGGTTCCGAAGCTTTCAGGTCAATCCCGCGTACTAATACCCCCTTTATGGTGTTTAAATGCCCTTGCACGTCAGATCTTCGAAAAGGATCCTCAGCAACCCAATGCTCCCCCGAGCACATCGTTAGTCGAGATTGGTCCTCGATTCGTATTAACACCCATTCGAATCTTCGAGGGTGCGTTTAGCGGTGTCACTGTCTACTCTAATCCAGGTTCGTTGTTCAACCTTGGTGTTAAGATGGCATTTCTGACAGCATACAAACGTTGCAGAATTTATCACACCAACGGCGATACGGAGACTGGTCAAGCAGAGCAAGGGGGACAAATACGGCAAGCGGAAGGATGCTCAGCAAGATAATGCACGGAGGAAGGCGCTTCGCCGAAAAGAAGAGGATGCGTTAGCAGTGTCCAAGGTATTTGGATCGTAATACGTTGGCGTGGTTTACGACGGATATCAGTCGAGTAGTGTAACGTCCCACGCCCGTAAATGGGGGACAATGGACATGCCAGCTGCCAAGCGAGTTCTCCATTGTTCTTCAGGTCCCTTTGTCCTCCCACAAAGGCAATTCGCCAGTTTATGAAACAATGGAATCCGCTGCCAAAATGCCTCTATTGACCGATTTTCGCAGTTCCAGCACGCGGGGACCATACAAGAGCCCTGCCAGCCGTAATCCAATCCCGTGGGCAACCCTTTGGTGGCTACCTTTGTCTCCCCCCCGTCCAGGTAAGTACCCGAGTGGCATGTGTCCATATATAACGGGTTACAGCGCACGAAATGTCATCCATCTCCCGACTTCTTGAGGAGAGTTCACTCCTTGACTAACACAGATGCCCCTTTCACTAAGCATCCAACCATTCTCAAACGTCCTGGACATGTATAGGGATGCGGATTCATCGTAAGAGAATTTGCTTCATTTTATGGTATTGTGGGCCTCATCGTACCTGATTAGATCAACATTCTCGCTTTCAGGTCATGTTTCCGTCTCACTCACCTCTCCCTCTTCGCTATTCGCTCGGGGACGAGCAACGACGCGTATTTTGTTACAGTCGTTGGCTATCACCTTTGAAGGCCAGTCAGAAACGCTCTCTCCTGGAACTGGATATGCTTCTATTCGTCTCTGCTCGATTACACGAGAATTACTACCTAGCGGTCCCGTGGACCTCTCTAACGAGGACCACGAGGACTCTGATAAACCTTGTCTGTGGAATGTCACTTTTGATATCCCGGTACCTGGCTGGCTGCCAACCACTTCGGTCTATGGAGATGCCTCGTTACAAGCAGCCGGAACTTCTTACGCTCTTTATGCCACTGCTACGTTCGTCGATATCAACCACGGTCATTCCCCGTTTTCCTTCGCGAACATCTGTGGTCCTTTCCGTTCCCGTACACGCACAGTCGATGCGCATAGATACCCAATCAATCTCCGGCGTTTCGTTGAACCCCAGCCTGGAACCTCCTCCAGCACGTTCCAAACGTCTGTCTACATTGTGGACGCACGTCGCGCACCCGATTCAGATGGGCCCTCTCAAGGACCTATCCCAGAAGACGTTTTGGAGAAGATTCAGGTCGTCGCCAGCATACCGAGTGCTACAACAATAAATGAGATTTCGGTTCCCTTTATCCTCCGCGTCCGTGGAAAAGACCTGGGCGACTCCGAGAGGACACAATTAAGGATAACAGAGTTTTCCGTCGATGTAGAGCAGGTCGAAGTGTACAGGTTTGGCTCCATCCAAGCTTTGCTAACTAGTGTCTGATACCAATCAACTAGGAACAACTCAAGTCGAGACGGCGTCGACCAGTATCCCATTCCCTCGCAAAGCCACCAACCACCTCGCGTCCCATTGCGAAACCCTCACCCCATTCATACCCTATATGACACCGGTTTTCTCGGGACATTTGGATCAAGTGTGAAACGATCATTCTCTATCCTTGCTCCCACCGAGTCGGGCAGATATGTCATCTCAGGGGGCGGTCATATTTTCACCCAGGGCCAGAGTCCATCTTCTGACGATAGCTGGTATATTCTGGAGACCAAGGTTCCTATCTTTGTGGAGCCCCATTTGCGCGATTGGGCGGGTGCCCGGAAGCGACGGATCACCGAGGGTAGTCCGCTTTTCAGCGTCGAGCACTACATGCACGTCGTAATTCATTGCGAGTATGACCTTGCCGATTCGGGTGAAACGGTACTCGAACGCCTCCATTTTTCTCTTCCAATGAGGCACGTCAACGAACCCGAGGTCACGGTACCCCCCAGAAATGCTATGGAGCACCTATGTGAAGATGTGCGCAAGAGTTTACCTTGTGCGCAAACTCTTCCGGCATATTCACAGCTCTTTCACTCAAATGGCGAACGGAAGTTCGACTACTCGATTCCGTTGCCCGTCTACGAGCCTCTATCAGCGTCTTCGACACTTGGTCTTGGATCAGATCAGCAAAGAACGTTGTAATCCATTTCCAGTCATGCCACTCCCTGGGCAGGGCAGCTACACTCACTTTCCCTTGTCTATGATGCTGTCTCACCATGTGATGGATGCATATCTGTAGTAATAATTTAGTCGCGTCGATTCAGTCCGCATCACCTGTCTTTTCTCTACCTTCGAGGCTCTATTTAAATAAAATGACCTACAAGTATAATCAATACTGAACTTACCACAATGCTTACTAGTATGTAATTTGGTAGTGATTGATGTGATCGATGGGTCGCAAGGACCCCACTGGCAGTGCCACGGTCTTGATCCCTTTCGTCGTTTCGTTTCACTTGTTACGAGTTTGTACGTACTTACTCGCAGCAGATCTACATCTAAGACAACAGGGTCTCAGTGATGTAGTGGTAAGACATTACAGCAATCGCATCACCCAATGTTTCCGGATTTTGGATACCGTGACGTCACTTCACAACTTTAACAGGTGCTAGTACTTACATCCACAGACACGCTCTGGCGACCACTGATGCGACCCACATGGGGCCACTGAGACCGGCAAGTTCATGGTAATCAAACCTTGCGTGATGTTAGCACCATTTGGTGTTCGTCGCTGTTCAATGTGCGCCCGACTGAGGATGGTGAGTGCTTACACCGGCCTTTTCCCGACAACTGAGCTATCCTGCCAGGATGACCTGACCCTCGCCACTGCCAGTTAGGTACACGCAAGTTTCACCTCGGATCCTGATGCCCGGATGCCGTAGGTACACGCCAACCGTAGGTGCTACAAATACAGCGTGTGCATGCAGAGAGACCAACTCCTCATGCCCGCGCAAGCCTACCGTCTTCCTAATTTCCTCGTTTTACTTCCCAAGAAACCCGGTGGGGACATCAGTCCCCACTTTAAGGACGCTGATAATGGATACCACTCATGGGTTCATGACAAGATCGGCTGGCTTTTCGCCATTGTGCGTATCTACTGTTTTCCTTTTTTTTTTTTGTGCTCTCTCTGACTCCCGCCACCAGGAGGTTTATAATGCCGAAATGCCTCTACTAGCAGCTTTAGCGTTTCCTCTTGCTTCCTGTCGGGAGTTGAGGGGAATTCTTGACTACATGACATCATCCTTCATGTTAGAGGAGTTGACGTACGCACCATTCATTACTCCATCTCCATACATGTTCAGGTACTTTGTATAGTGATCGTTGCTCAAGCTCAAAGGCTGTAGCTCGCTCACAGTTGTGGATTAAAACGCTTTCGCAATGCGACAAAGAAGGAAGCTCTCGACACCCATTCATCAGATCGATGCGCAGGTTGGTTAATATTCCCAAACCATTGTCTTCAAGAGTTGTTGATCATTTCCATCGTAGGGAACTAGTGCCAAATATGAAAGCCGCCGTTGACCCTTTCCACTGGCCACAATTCATTGATTCGAACGCGATATTCGCCCGGAACACCATTCAAGAAGCTCTTGACCGGGAAGCCCACCCGAATAAGGACGCAGTCCGTAACATCCAGTCGTACATGGTTATGCGTCGGGAGTCGATCGGCACTCGTCCATGCTTTGTTCTTATGCGGTCTACTCGCCGCCTCTATATCCCCGACCATGTTTTGGCGAACCCAATTATAAGAGAGATGGAGAACGTAGCACTGGATATGGTCTTCATTGCTAACGTGCGTGATAATCTTCTAACTCTCCCCCACTGAAACCGAATTCATCCTGCGATTCATCCAGGACGTCTATTCTTTTAAGAAGGAATACGGCGATAATGGAGCATTGAACAACCTTCTGACGGTCATGCAAAAAGACCCGATGACTGCTCATCTGAATCTACAGGAGAGACTCGATCATAGCGAGAAACTGTTCATGGCAGCCCTTGACCGCTTCCACGCATACAGGAAGAAGGTGCCTTCGTTTGATCGGGATCTGGACCAACATGTCTCTGCATACGCAGACGGATTGGTCGACTGGGTGGTGGGGAACATCGAATGGAGTGTCGTGAACCACCGTTACAATACTTTCCTGAATGATAGAGACAGGAAGAACAATATCATGAAGTTGCAGTTGGACAGCCTTGGCCGCAAATTACTACGGATTTTGCTGATCTTTGTCGCGCTGATCATGTTGGTGGCACTTGCGTATCTCCTACTGTAATTTTTGTACTATCAGGACTCTCATGACCCACTTACCAGTTTCATTGTCTTTATTGAACCTGTTCAATGTACTCAGGCATATACTAGACTTGAACGCTCCCAGATCTCAATCTTTACAAAGCCTACAGTCGCTTCGCTTCCTCGAACTGTATTAAAACTCAACACCTAACTTCACCTTCCTCTCGTCCACTTCCCAGGTCTCGACAGGACCTTCGCATTTGACCGTCCAAATCTCTGTCCCGTCGAAGCCTGATAGACTGACGTTACCACATTGCAGCGACATGGACCGCGTGTCGACAGTCCCGCTAACGACACCTGTGTCTTTCAACGCCTGTGCTGTCCTATCGCGATGGGTTTTGTCTTCATCCGCGATGTAACACAACGACATGTGAGGGAACCTCGGAGCGCTGGGTTCAAGGCCATGACGATGCAAGTTGATAAATATCTGGTTCTGAAGCTGGGCGAGCTCTTGCGTGGGTTGTATATCGACGAACACCGAGCGGAAGTAGTGGTCACCGACAGCAAGGGACTGGAATCTAGTACGGATTGGCTGCTGATTCTCTGGAACGGCATCGAGGAGCACATCCGAGATCCCTGGGTCCGACAGGGGGACGGTTGCGAGAGTTATGTGGGGTAGAATAGCGGGATAGGACCTCGGGGAGTGAGGATGATCTATTGATGAGCGTCTCGGGAGACAAGACTTGATCATATCCATCTGTGCTGCCGCAGGCACAAGCCAGAGAGAAACGCCTGCCAAAGGAATGTGGGTAGGGGTATCATGCTATTTCGGCCTTGGACCTTACCCATCCTTCAACTTGGCTGCCAGCCTGAGTGAGGGTGGCAATTTGGAGTGTGAAGCATGTGGAGTGCCAGGTCACCTGAACATGTCGGAAGGATGTAGACGGACAACGACAACAGTTAATTTACGGACGACGTAGTTTGCAAAGGAAGTATCATTTTATAACATCGACTCGCAGACCCCACCCAAGTGTCCACAAAACAACATTGTCAGCGAAACCTTCACAGCATTTACCCGCCGGTCACTTGGAGGACTCATGCGGTCCCAAACTCACCCAACTACTCCCAACACCGGTGCTCTCAAGGTCCCCGTCATTACTCTCCGTTTCGGCCTCCGAGGCCATCTCTTGTTCGTCGATCTCGGGATGCGACTCGGGAATTACCGCGGCTTTTGAAATCGTGGTGATTTGTTCAGTAGATTGTCGTAGAACAAACCCAGCGCCTGGAGCAGTCTCTGGGTGAGAAGCCGGAGTCGTAAGCTTAACAGCACGATTGCCAGGTGTGTCGATTTGAGGGAGTGGAAGAGGTAAGAGGCGATTCCGAATATTTATCAAGAGGTGAGGAAGGACCAGAAGGCTATCCAAGAGTACGGGAGGAAGGTATGACGCAATTGCGTAAGTGCCAGCTAACAAATTCTCGGTTGAGTTGATGGAACGGCAAGTTAGCGGCGCAACTGACCTCCTGCCCCGATAGAAAACCTATCACCTCGTATCCAGTCCTTGACCTGTTCGTATAGAAGACCGAAACCAATACCAAAAACGAATTTCCCGGAATATTTTGCTTTAGTTCCACCACTGACCACGCCGACAACACTGTCGACAAAAGTAGACACGTCCGCTGGAACACGCGAACCGCGGGTTTCTCGCAGCGTACCGAATGCCGCGCCATAAGTGGCCTTCTCCGAAGGAGTCCAATCATCCATGTTGACCCGGACACCGGGATCACTCGTCGATGAGCCAACTGCCCCAACATCAACAGTCACAATACGGATCGCGTTCATCCCTTGAGCGGCAGCAATTTCCCGGCGGAGAACATCGGCTGCACGGAGCGTGGCAGCAGCGCTCATAGCACTCACACTCCCGAATGGGAGCCCAACACGTGCGTCAGCAGCTGGCAAACATAGGATGATTGATTTGTGGCCGCGTGCACGTGAGGCGTCTCTGCGGAGCAGCGGCAATAAAGCCTGGATGGTTTGAAGTGGTGCAATGTGTGTGGAAAGGAGATGGGGAAGATAGGAGCTGCGCAAGGAGATTTGTTCGAGTGGTGCTGGTGCACAATGGACAGAGGAAGTTGGCATGGTCAGCAACGATATCACAGAATGCACCAGGGGATGATAAGGTGTGGGTGCATATGGGTCACCCGCAGCCGTTATAGGAAATCGTCGAGACAGTGTAGATGCCAAAGATCGAAGAAAAACAGGGATTGTCCCCGGCTGGCATGGTATGTATCAGACAGTCTCTTCGGAGAGGGACGCATGCTGGAGTGTACCTCACTAGGGTCCAGGATGAGGGCGCGAATGTAGCCATGCCCCTTGCTTTCAATATCATCGACGGCTTCCGGTGATGAAACGCTGGTGATAACAATATAGCCTTGTTTCTCAAATTCCATAATCAAAGGCAATCCCAAAGGATGGTCACCGCCCAAGACAACTTGACGGCATATCAAGCTGGCGCCACAAGCGACAAGTAAGAGGACGCACCAACAGCCTGACGTTTCTCGGATTGCGGAGACGCTACCTTGACTCGTCTCCCCTTGAGGGACGTCATGCGGACGACACCGTATCCCACGAGTAAGCCTGTTCCGAGCGCTGAAATGACAATGCCTGATGTTATCCAAGGGTGCTGAACAATACAGTCTCCAGCATTGTCGATCAGAGACTTTGGCGGAGGAGGGGGAGGGGGAGGAGGGGGTACCTCGAATGCCCCAAGTCCGGGAACGTGGATATTCGGGAGGGAAGGCAAGCCAGGAGGACCGAAACGAGAAATGTCAATCCAAAGACGGTTCAAGGTTCCTTGGATGTTTGGAAGATCGGGAGAGGCGGCCGCCAGACTGTCCACGACGAGGCGTTCGACATAGTCGAAATATTGCTCCAGCTCATCGATTGTAGGGAGCATTTTCGCGGAGGTGATGGCTGCAGATATCCAACAGACACAGCTCCATTTGGCTTGAGCACAGCATCAGCTAATGCAGACAAAAAGAAAAACTTCACGACGACGACGCCAGCAGGATTCGAACCTGCGCACTCAAAGAGTAACAGATGAACTATCCTCGCGTTCTAATCTGTCGCCGTAACCACTTGGCTATAGCGCCTTAAAAGGTAGGTGAGCCATGATACAAATGACCCCTATTAATATTAGTGTCTTGCTCTAGCGCTTCTACGGGGAAGTCCGGAATCATAAAAGATTTTTTTGCGTCGACACAATGCTATACGAGGCCACAGGCCATACAAGGTAGCAGACAGCATCATGTCCACAGCATCTATCTCTCTAGTTGCCACCCATCTCTTTGGCGAGCTGTTCGGCCTTTGCCTTGACGTCCTCGATCGTACCAGCCATGTAAAAGGCAGACTCGGGTAGTTGGTCATGGGTACCAGATAGAATTTCCTTGAAGGACCGGACAGTGTCCTTTAGAGAAACGAGTTTACCCTCGTAACCAGTGAAGACTTGGGCGACTTGGAACGGTTGCGACATGAATCGCTGGATTTTACGGGCGCGCTCAACCTGAATCCACATTGTCAACACGCAATGTCAAGGGTGATATGTTTATCAAACATACAGTCAATTTGTCCTCTTCCGACAACTCGTCCATACCGAGGATAGCAATGATATCTTGCAGAGACTTGTAGTCTTGAAGGATCTTCTGAACAGCAGTAGCAACCTCATAGTGTTCCTGGCCAACAATACGGGGATCAAGCATGCGAGACTTGGAATCCAGAGGATCCACGGCAGGGTAAATTCCGAGCTCAGCGATACCACGGGACAACACAGTTGTTGCATCCAAGTGAGCGAAAGTGGTTGCCGGGGCGGGATCAGTCAAGTCATCAGCAGGGACGTAGACAGCCTGCACAGAAGTAATCGAGCCCTTCTTCGTGGTTGTTATACGTTCTTGCCTGGGATCATGTCAATTACAAATACAATCAAGAAGGGAAAAATCACACACATGCCACCCATATCGGTTGAAAGAGTTGGCTGGTAACCGACGGCTGAGGGAATACGACCAAGCAAGGCGGACACCTCGGAACCAGCCTGGGTGAAACGGAAGATGTTGTCGATAAAGAGGAGCACATCCTGACCCTCTTCGTCACGGAAGTATTCAGCGATGGTCAAACCGGTCAACGCAACACGGGCACGGGCACCAGGGGGTTCGTTCATTTGACCGAAGACAAGGGCAACCTTGGAGTCGCCCTCCAAGTTGATGACACCAGTTTCAATCATTTCGTGGTAGAGATCGTTACCCTCACGAGTCCGTTCACCAACACCTGACCAGCAAGAGATGATAGTCAACACCACGCCCCATTGAGGACGGAAGTATGCACTGACCACAGAAGATAGAGAAACCACCATGGGCTTTAGCCACGTTGTTGATCAATTCCTGGATTAGCACGGTTTTGCCGACACCAGCACCACCAAAAAGACCAATCTTTCCACCACGTGCATAGGGAGCCAAAAGGTCGACAACCTTGATACCCGTCTCGAGGACTTCAGCGGTAGTTGACTGATCAACGAACGGAGGAGGGTCGGCATGAATGGGGGAGAGCTTAACACCCTTGATAGGTCCACGTTCATCAATGGGCTCTCCAATGACATTCATGATTCGGCCCAGAGTCGCAGTACCGACCGGGATTTGAATGGGTGCACCGGTGTCGACTACCTTCTGCCCACGGACAAGACCCTCTGTACCATCCATAGCAATGGTACGGACGGAGTTCTCGCCGAGATGCGATGCAACTTCAAGAACAAGACGACCACCGTGGAAATCCTGGACCTCGAGGGCATTGAGGATGTAATCCGCCCAAGAAGGCACTTATCCTCCGTAAGTATCGAGCGAGTGCGTTCACCGTGAACTACGAGGG
>JBBPSA010000008.1:0-27278 GCA_038093355.1 Boletus calvinii | reverse complement strand
TGTAATAAATGTACCATCATGCTCAAGTTGAGCTTCTCGGACCAACTCCGATGCCGCGCCGCGAGGCTCAGACATTCGGACGCGCCACTTCGCGGGTTGGCTCGGAATCGCTCGCGCCGACTCGTTCCCACCCACCTGGCAGATTGACATGCTCCGATCATACAGACGTCTCCGGTGGGCTTTGGTATGTCAACTATCAAGGGGATCAGCTTCAGTTTCGACGTCCTAACTAGCCAGGCGGCACACGCTCAAGTCTCTTCAGCCTCTTAGGCTAGCCTTGCGAGCAACAAGTCAGCCCGGTAGGTTTTCTGTTCCATGGTTGCCGTTGAACAAGGGTCTTAATAGATACTAATTGACAGTGGAAAGTTTATATTCAGCAATGTTTTTCATTGTTTAATATTCGCTGCGATGCTCGTACCAGATGATACACTTCTACGTCTATTGGCGCGTACTGGCACTGGTACCAGTGCCTGACAGGCAAGTTATTCTATATTAATACTATTATTTAATACTGTCTTCCTTGTGAAGTTCTCATTGCGGGTCTAGTCCGGTAGCGAGGGCTGTGGGCTGAGGGCAAGGGGTCGAGGCCCTATCTCTATGACTTCTTGCTTCGACTCGTGCCGTTGTTCCCTATCGAGAACGGTACGTCCATCCTGTGCTGTTTGGACTCAGACATTCGGATTTAGACAAAATTCCTGGTCACAGATAATCGGACATGAGGAGAGAACTACAAGCACTCTGCTTCTTCCTCCCTACCTCCACCGCCTTGCTATCCAACCCCCAACCCCTTCCCAACATCCTTCATCATTCGAATGACGTACTCTTTCCTTGGCCATCAGGCTGGGGATCTTTGTACATTGCAATACATCGCCACGCACGTCTTTTTTCCTCTCCAGCTCCCCGATGGGGATGACCACAGTATCCACAACGATTGTTCGCTGGCTGAGGTGGTCGCATCCGCTGCACGTCTCTACAGTGACCACGTTGAGCAAGCCAAGGTGGCTCAGTGGCACAGCATTTCTCGAATGCTGGACGATCTCCAAGTAATCGTCCGGTTTGAGAGCCTGGACCTGTCCCAAATTATCTCTCAACTCAACAGCATGAATGTGGGAGGTAAGCTTTTGAGTCTCCGCACTATCCTAAGACTCATGACATGTAGGCGTCCTGGCACTTCTTATCCGAGCCCAAAATGCGGGAGTCCTATTCAGAAAACGGGGAGACGTCACCATTTTCGAGTCGTTCGAGGTGTCCCCGAGGGCGGGGGATGTGATGACGACACAAGGAAGGCTCATATGTTCGTATCCTGGGCCGGCGATCGAGGTTCGCAATGCTGTTTTTGAGGACAACAGCTTTCTTTCCGAACTCGGGAATTTCCTCGTTCACATGAACAAAGATACTCTGGACGCTGCTCCAACGAGTCAGAAAGCGCACTCCACCATTATTGAAACCCGAGACACTGCCCATCCCCGCTATATCACCGAATTACTTACTGGCACCTTGAGAAGTGTCGGTCGCCCCGCTGACATCTCTCGCATTACAAAACGCGTGGGGGATGATGTCGTATGGAACAACTCCGAGTTGCCCTGGCGGCGCTCATCGCTTTGGCTGCTTATCAGAGTTGCCATTCAGACCTCACTGGATCGGTCTACTCTCGGGAAAGACACCTACAAGCGATTCATGCTATTCTTCATGTGTCGCATTGCGAATGAAACACTCACCGTCGAGCTTCCCAACGATCTACTCCACACCATGTCAGCCAAGCTCAGCCGACGGTTGAGGAAGCTCGACTCTTCTGCGCCAGACTGGCTCTCGTGCACTGTGTTGCAGACATGCATTTCCCTCCGATCAACACTTGAGAAGAGGTGGAAACGAGTACAGGACGCTCAGCGTGCATCCCCTCCCTGGGCCCCTTCTCAGCTCGATCTCACGCGAGACATTGAGCTGTCTCTTTTGGGTAGTGGGGATTACATTCGCAACTCGCTCACCAATCATAGCATTAATCATCTCGACACCCTTTTCAATCCCAAACATCGTCTCCGGGGTTCCCTCGATGACTTCCTCTCCTCTGGTGGGGCCTTTTTTGGGGAAGCGTATCATACCGAGCCCTATGTTACTCTTCGCGATGTTGAGCGTGCAGTTGAGCAGGGTATTGATGGCTGGGTTGATCGGGTGACAAACCACGATGAAGCATGCGTGAAACTGGAGATGCTGGCAAACAAATATTCCTCCAATGCACTGAAGACGTACGCGGACAATCCAGAGTTTTTATCGGTCATGCTGTTGACCATGGTCGAGCTCTGGGTGGCTCTTGACAAAATAGCTATCAGGGAAATCCCGATGCTCGCAGACTACTCTCCAGAGGTTCCCACAAGTCTTCTGGAGAGCCTGTTACTCTGCACGACTGTTAACCTCTATCGTCTTCACCACCTCCACCAATATCTCTCGCGTCGCCACTCCGAATCCCATCGTGGCTGGACGGTGTTTTCTTCCCCAACGACCGTAGACAGCTTCGCCGTTCGTTTCTACAGAGCGTCTTCTCATCTTCAGCAGCTCAAGACTCGCATTGAGGACATAGCGTGGCGCGAAGTTCGCGAAAAGGTTGTTGAACTCGAGAAAGCGAATGCTCGTCATGCCGAGCTTCAGCAGATGGCTGCCAAGATGAATCACGATTTCGAGGTTAATCGGTATGGCTCCACGTACCACGTCCACTACTGCAGCAAGTGCTATTATGAGAGAGAGTACAGGGAAATGCGGATAGCCGCTCATGAGTGGCCGTTGCCAGCTGGTCAGCTCGATGCCGAGGTCGTCGTATTCGAGTTAGATTGTCCAGTCTCTTTCAACATGTGGCGTACTGCCACGTTCCATCTCTTGGTCGACCTTCGTTATCCGTCCGTCGAGCCAAACAACCCCTATATCCAGCTCACCGAATATCCCGCGCTCCAGCCTTATCTTGTTCGACACCCAAGATCACGCATCACCCTCGGTTCCGATACGAAACCATTTGTTGTCACACATTATAACAGACCATCTATTCCCACCACGGAGAGCCAAGTTTGCGTCAGCAATGGCTTGGTATTGTATGGTTTCGATAACCATGCTGGTATTCGCGCCTCAGGAGCACTAGGTCCTTTCGACATCAGACGGTATTGCACGTACCAGCTTCAAAGCGAACCCTACCGGAACCTGCAGAAATACGTTGATACGACTTCCCACACTTCGAACGAAGTCCTAGCAAACCAAGTTGATTGCCACAGAGATCTTTCCATTCACGAATATATAGCGTTCGGACACCTGCGCAGTGGCGACTTGCTCCAATGGCTCAACATCTTGCGAGAACTTCGAGGCAGATCGTTGAGCTTCCGTTGCCACGACGTCCATTTGCTGTTAGCTCAGGCAGTCTCCCAAGTTGGACCGCCCGACGACACTGAGTGGGGGTGGCATCGGGAGCTCCAGCGTCCCTCCTTCTGCTATGCGTTTCTAGCGGAACTGGAAAGCCTCGTCCAGGACGTCGAAGCCAACTGGCTGGAAGTGGTGACGATGGACACCATTTCCTTCTTGATCCGTCGTCTACTTGCGTCCATCCCTACCGAAGCTATCTCACTGAAAGCGCTCGAACTCCTTCGTGCTGTGCGTGGCAAGGTATTCTCCTGGGTAGAGGAGTTGTCATCTAAGCTCACGGAAGCACCGGGGGATGAAGAGTGCCGTGGGTTTTTACGGGATGCGGCCGCTATCTGTCGAAGCACGTTCAATGTCGACCCCTCCATGGTCCCAAAACCCCCTTATTCACCGGAAGATATCAGCGTCTTTCTTTCATCCGCTGTATTAATCCACGATCACACGCCCAGCAACGGCTCTTGCCTCCCAGCTTATTCGCGGTTACTTCTTGACCGAGACCGCCGCCTCTCTCTGGCTCTCGAGAGCGTCATAAGTGACATTATTCAAGTCGACTCCGGCAATCAAGGCATCGACCTTGCAGTTCGCCGGGTTTGGCCTGACTACCGTCCAGGTTCAAAATGGACCCCCTTGCAGAATCCGAATTCGCGCTGGTTCTCGTGCAAGACAGCCCCGACACCTGGCCAGAGTTCGCAAGTGGTGCACTTTAATTTACTTGATGGGTCACTTTTGGTCAACGGGAAACCGCTTGGGCGATTGCCGAGCGACATTCTGCAGCATCCACTATACAACCTAATATTTGGCGAGGTACGTATCGCCATCCCCAATGTAACACGCTGATGACCATTTCTACAGCAAGTACTTGACGTAATACCAAGCGACATCCCAGGGATGGATTACTCGACGAGGGGCACAATTTCCGATCACCAGGTGAGCACACGGTCAGAGGATAAGGCGTATCATAGGGACTCACGTGGCATGCCCAGGTGTACTTTTCTCTCAGAAACGACTTGGATCTTGTGATACGAGCTAAACGAAAACAAGCCACTGGTGATTCGGATATCATCGAGCTCATCCCTCAAGGGAAATTGGAAGGAGATTTGTCAGCAGTATTGATTGAGGGGCACGCCCATTGGCTAAACCTTTCCACATCTGTCATGGAGATCCGCCCTCTCCACAGCCTCTGGGAGGCTTCGTCGGAGAACTGGAATCTCGATTGTGCTCCTGGGCAATACCGCGTGCAGAAGGGCAATGAGTTCCTCGTAGACATCCGAAGCCAATCCTGGGCCATGGTTTCAAGCCTCTTGAGGCCATTCGATACGCCACAGAATCTTCTTATGACTGCATCCCCAATGAAGCCCGACAGACCTACATCATCCTTGCAACTGTCCGTTGTCTTACCTCGCTATGGCCTCTCCTTTTACGTCGACGAGGATGGTGACCTTCAATCTCACAACATGCGGGGTATGGTTTATGACGAGAACCAGTCCATCGGAACTCTCTTTGGTTTGGTCAATCGCCTCGTGCTTCGGCCAAAGATCAGAGATATTGAACTCATCCATCGATATATCCTCATTCCTGATGGCGAGATTTCATTCCAGAAGGATGGCCATCACGTTCGTGTCAAAGTCGACACTCATCGCCCTGCGAACGAGCGGGTCACGTACCAGACCTACAAAGTCGACATAGAGGTGGGCTGCCTCACGGGAAACGTCAGCCTGACAAACAAGCTGTACTGTGCCTACCTGCATGCTCTTACTGGCGGGTGTAACACCGATCCGCTTACAGGCAGGTCAGGAACAGAAGAAGCGTTGTCTCTGCTCCGGTCAGCCAATTGCCGGTCGATCATGAAGTTCGGCTCTCGCGAAGCGAAGCTCCTGGCCTTGATTGCATCCATATGTCCCTCACGCACTTGGTACCCTGAACACCTGAAGTGTATGCAGAAGGTCGAGTGGCTCGATCTCCCTGCAAGCGCCCAGCATCACGAGTTGTACCTTGTTGCCAGTGGAATCAAGGGGCATTGCGAAAGAGTTCTATTATTCCACGAGGGTCAATCAAACACTCCGTTCCAATCATTCCCATTGCACGACGAGCACTTGCTAAAGCGTAGTGCGCTACGAGCTGCGTATCTATTTCCATCCGAGTTTTCTGGACAGCCCTCCGGGGAAAGGGAAAGGTTCGACGTTAGGCATCTGGGCAGGGACTTACTAGTGTCTGCCTTGGAAGAGCATCGTGCTTATACCGCAGCGACAGTCGTCCGCCACCGGACCATCAACGCAAGAATCACAGATATATTCAGCATGGTGGAATCATGGACGAAGAGGATGTCTGGTGATAGTGATCTGTCTCTTCGATATGACAGTTCGTGGTTGGATCCAGACTTTCCATCAATTTGGCTCAAGGCATACAAACTCTTGCGAAGAAACGATGATGGAAGATGGTTTCAGCTGCTTTTCTCACTGCCCGCTATGGCGTACGCCTCGTCTAAACTTGCAGAGCTGGTACCTGTGTTCGTAGCCTTCGCATCAGAGCCACACTTCCGGCTGGAGGAGCCACCACACTATGATTCCTACAATCTCTCAGAGGGATATTGTCCTAGCCAGGACATCTTGCGCAATTACGTTGCTGGTTGCGCCTACTCCTTCGATCGTAGTCCCGAAAGTTCTGAACCTGCAAGATACAATGAAAGCACCTACGACTTGACGCAACGTCGGCTCCGGATGTATAACAGCAGACGAGACTCGGACACTGATGCGACTGTTCACCAGTTGTTGAACGCTTGGCCATGCGAGACTCCTCCGCGGTGCTTGCTCAACCCCAATTTATACGATGTGGTGGATTTCACGTCCAACGTTCAGAGGCACTTCGCCAGCTGCTATCGTAATCTAAAACTCAAAGAGCACCTTACTCGTGTTCAGAGTATCCTGAATAACATGTACTCCCAGGCCCCCCCAATCACAACTCTTCAGTACTCATTCCAACCGTCGCAAAGCATCCCCCCTCGCGCGTCCTGGCCGATCACGATGGGCCAGCTATTCGCCAGACGTGCACCATTATTACAAGAACATGGTAGATTGCCTCCATACACTGCCGACCACGGGAATACTTCATTCTCTGGTTCCGCCCCGTTGCACCAACTAATTGCTATGGTTGAGGCAAACGCGGTGGGTACATTCCAGCGTCAATATCTCTCAGCCCTCCGCGCTAGTGCAGAGTTCTTCGGGAATGGGATCTCTCATGCAGCTCACAGAGCGACGGAGCTACCTACTGTCGAGATACTCAAGGCACACTATGCTCTGTGCAGAGACGGTTACAATGAATGTCTGAACTATGTCAAGCAGTATCTAGGCCCGAGAAGCCATAGCGAACAAGCTGTCGAACAGTCTGGTCAATGGCCACGCATCACTGCACATGCACTTTTCCGGTCCCTCGCATCTAATTCGCCAATCGTACTCTCTGGTGATTGGAAGAAATGTCTCGTACGGTTGACTCTACTCGCACTCGAGCTACATCGTGCTCGACGATTGCTTCGACTGCACTTCGACAGTCTTCACGAAGAGCTGCGCAAGGAATTACAGAACGATGGATGTGATGGTTGGAACGCCGAAGTACATTCAGACTGGCTGCTTATACAGGTGTGTCTCATCTGGTGGAAGTATATACACCAGCTGACGCTGCGCCCCTCGCCCGCCTCAGCTGCAAGGCAACTTTCTGGTTCGTCGCGTTCAGGCTGAGGTGGCCAATGAGATGATATCACCACGCTCGGGAACCAATACGGCCATGCAACTCAATATGGGTGAGGGAAAGTCGTCCGTGATTGTCCCGATTGTCGTCGTCGATCTTGCCGACGGTACCCAGCTCGTCCGTGTCATCGTCCCGAAAGCGTTGACTGCACAGATGTTTCATCTTCTTGCGGACCGCCTTGGTGGACTCGTCAATAGGCGAATATACTTTATCCCATTCTCCAGATCCCTCGAGGTCAATCATCAGAAAGCAGCTGCCCTGCATGAAGTTATGTCAGAATGCATGAAGGAGCGCGGGATTCTGGTCGTCCAGCCGGAGCACGTTTTGTCTCTCAAGCTAGTGAGCGTGGAGAAGCAGCTGCCACGGGCAGAAGAAAAGAAACTAGCGGACCTGTTGCTGAAGCTCCAGAGGTGGCTTCATTCTCATTCACGGGATATTCTAGATGAGAGCGACGAAATCCTTCATGTTCGCTACCAATTGGTGTACACCGTCGGCCTTCAACAACATATGGAAGGCTTCCCTGACCGATGGACCACTACTGAACAAGTTCTGGCCCTCGTGAGCAAACGTGCGTCCGCTCTTCGAGACCTTTTCCCGCGTGGAGTCGAGTACGAGCGCGGTCCGCCCGGATCATTTCCCCACCTTCGTATCTTGCACTCAGACGCCGGTCAACGGTTAATTTCATGGATTGTGCAAGACGTTATGGAGGGTCTGCTTCCGAACTTCAACTTTGGACAGCTCCGCTCGGGGTACAGGGACGCCATCCGAAGCTTCATTTCGTGCCAGAATGTGCCTCCCTCAGAAGTCCAATTGGTGAAGGACTACTCTCAGCACACTCCCCTGTGGGGTGGTTTGCTGCTGCTGCGCGGTCTCCTAGCCACCGGCATACTTTTATTTGCTTTCAGGGAACGCCGGTGGAGGGTAGACTATGGCCTTACCCCAACGCGTACTATGCTTGCGGTGCCGTACAGGGCAAAAGACGTCCCAGCGCAGAGGGCCGAATTTGGACACCCCGACATTGCCATTGTTCTTACCTGTCTATCCTACTACTATGGTGGTCTCAGCGAAGAACAGCTAAGACTTTCTTTTGAAATTTTGCTCAAACAGGACGACCCTACTTCAGATTATGATCTCTGGGTTCGAGACTGTCCTGCCGTGCCAAGAGGACTTCAAACCATAAGTGGAGTTAACCTCAAGTCATCAGAACAATGGAATAGCCTTCTATTTCCTCTGTTCAAGCGGAATCGGGCGACGGTCGATCTTTACCTTTCAAATGTCGTGTTCCCGAAAGAAGCCAAAGAGTTCCCTTTAAAACTGTCGTGTTCAGGTTGGGACTTGGCAGAGATGAAAGAACGTCTAGTGACTGGTAAGTCGATGATAAGTTCCAACGACCGCCGAGTTCGCTGGCTCAAGCATGCTTTAGGATTTTCGGGAACGAATGACGGCCGATACCTATTACCCCTCCACATCACTCAACGCGACCCCGATCATCAGCGTGGAACAAACGCGAAAGTTCTCTCGTATCTTCTACAGCCGGAGAACAAGCACTACATGTGCATGACCCACGAGAACGGCGTGCGGCGGACCATGGATGAATTCTTCAAGATCCTGGTTCCTCAGAAGCCCGAGATCCGCGTTCTGTTGGATGTCGGTGCTCAGATGCTCGATCTTCGGAACCATGAGCTGGCTAAAAGGTGGCTAGCCATCAATACAAATGCGTCTGCGGCCATCTATTTCAACGAGGACGACGAGCTGGTGGTGCTAACACGAGACGGCCGCGCACAGCTCCTGATATCGTCACCATTCGTGCAGCAGTTGGACCAGTGCATCGTATACCTTGATGATGCTCACACGCGTGGTACCGACATCAAGTTTCCTACCGGATTCCGTGCGGCTGTCACATTGGGCCCTAAGGTTACTAAAGACCGTTTGGCGCAGGGTATGTACGGCTTGCAGTTTCTAGATCCATGCGTCTAAGTGTATTCTACCCATAGGGTGCATGCGGATGCGCAAGCTGGGCCATGGCCACTCCATCATGTTTTTTGCACCCCTCGAGGTTGATCAACGTATTCGCTATGTAGCTAGCAAAGGCCGTTCGGACGCCATCAACACTATGGATATACTGCAATGGGCTATACGCGAGACATGCGACGATATTCAACAGCGGGCGCCCCATTGGGCCCAACAAGGGATGGACCATACATCCAGATATGCTGCTTGGGCCGGCTTCTGTCGAGACGAGCTATCTTCGGAGCAACTATCGGACGATTGGCTCCAGCCAGAAGCGAAGAAGTTGGAAGATCTCTATAGCCCCCACAAGGCTTCTAATTCTGCCTTGCTGGCCTCCTCGGACATTCGCCAACGTTGCATCGAGCTTGGGGTGTTGTCGCTTCGTGATGTAAGCATGGATGAGGAACAAGAACGGGAAGTCGTTCATGAAGCTGAACGCGAACGACAAGTAGAACGCCCTCCGAGGGTGAACCCCGCGACCCATTCAATCCATCCGGATATGGTTGCCTTTGTCAGGACAGGCGTCCTTCCTGCAAATACTGCAGCTTTTTGTCGAGCTTTCGAGACACTCGACGCGACATCCGCGGCTGTCAACGAGGTGCACATTTGGAGTGCAGATATATTGGCAACGACGGACTTTCAGAAGACCGTCGGATCATCGAGCAAAGTAGACGACTACTTGCGCCCTGTGATGTGGGTTGTCTCCGGCAAGAGAGCTGAGAACGAAGTTCTTGTTATTTTGAGCCCTTATGAAGTCAGCGAGTTGCTGTCGGATATTAGGTCGAACGACAAAGTCCACCTCCACGTGTACACACCCCGCATCACGCGGTCCATGAAACCATGTGACAACCTAGCCTTGTACAACATCCCCGCTGTCCCTACTGGCTGGACGGCCCCTTCGTCGCTTATGGATCAGTTGAACATGTTTTCTGGGCAGCTATACCTGAAGGACTACGAGACATACATCCGTTTGTGTCGTTTCCTTTGCGTGAACGCCAGGGACCTACAAGACAAAAAGGGTATCGAGGTTGAATGCAACTCGGACGGATTCATTTCGCCAAACAATCGACCAAGGCACCTGCAAACTGATATGACCTTTCAGACCTCGCCGCTGGAATCGCTGAGGAAGTTGATGGGTCTTCGAAGGAAAGGCATACGTTTCGCGCCGACACATATGGGGCAACTTCTTGATGGACGGCTTCTTTCTGAAGGCGATTTCCATGGTTGTGATAGTGTGAGTTTCGTTACGATTCAACCTCTCATGGTTGCCTGTAAAGGCTGATGATTCAGGCGTCTTGCTATCCTCCAGAACCAATCCAGAATGCCAAAGCCCGCTAGCGTGGATGATGACGGTAGACCAGAAACGCTGGAGTTTAATCCATGGATGATGATCGTGGTTGTATGGGTTCTGAGTCATGTCTTATTGTAAACGTGTCATTTTATTGTGCTCCGATGAGCTGTTCAAGCCCGTAGGATTGAATGGCTTGAGGCTAGCGGGTACTCCTATGCTATATATTTCAGCTGGCGGTGTCGGTGATACTATTGCATCTGCTCCCACATCAAATGATGCTGCCTGCTAGCAGTGTCACCCTTGCTTGACCACAGTTGAAACGTTGATCGCCGATGTGCGAGGGAGTCACGACGGTTGCTTTTGCTACTAACTCAAGTCCCACAAGTCGACACGACAATAAAACTTGTTCGCCATTAAAACTCGGGTGCTACATTACTGGGTGATTAGCCAAGTAAGGTGGCTAAACATTCGGATAAACTCCCTGTCAACGGGAGTCCTCTGTAATCAAAAGAATGGATGCGAGAAGGCGATCAGCGTTGGTGTATACACGTGTGTGGCAGCTCGCAATCCTGTGCTCTAGCTGTAGCGCGTGAGGCCATCTTTGATAGACTCCGGCCTTTGCATCACATTGTGAGCCTCGGGTTGACTCGCCTCTCGTCCCTGAATGCTGACCAAAACATCCGACCGCTCCGATTTATCCAATATGGTCTCGACAAATCCACAGGACTTGGCACATCTACCTGCTTGTTGTGATTGCTTGGTTGGCATTCTAATGTTCGATTTGAGTCCTCCGCAATGAGGTGATAAGATCGGGAACTCGATGGGTCGTCCAGTGACACACTTAGTGGATTGTCTGGACATTTCTCGCCGGATCGTTCGTTCACCTACCAACCACTACCCAGCCACTGGGATCATGTATGCCATGGCTTGATTCGTGTCACGAGCGCAAGTGCAAGTGCTCTTCTCAATTTGACGCCCCGGAGCTTCTCTGAGTATCCAGTGACGCTTGTGTGGACTCGGAGAGCAGAGAAGTTCCAGGTGCCTACATTATTAGCATCTTGTGATAGCCATACAGGCCTGACGAAGGAATGGAGGAATGAAACCTGAAACCAACGTTGGGTTTAGTACCCCTCAAGACCGCGTTTCTGTCTTAAAGGTCGACTTCACATTTGTTTTATTCGCATAATGACTTTCATGTCTTGGACGACATAGCGTCGTTCGCTAGGCAACCTGGTTTTGGTGCCATGGGAATGGGAGGCATACTTGGATGAAGGGGAGGGCGCTGCATGACTCGGACGCAGTGCTGTACCGGGCAGTCTCATCGCCTGTATTCACAACACAAAACCAAAAATGAGCCCATAAGCCAATGGCAATTCAGGCACGGCGCGGCAAATAGAGGGACAGACTTACCAGTTGACAATGCTCTGTCGCGAAATTGTCGCATGTACCCAGCACTAGGCACCTCGCGGAGTAACCGAACAAGATACATGACCTTGAGGTGTACACATCAGCGGCAGAGGATGAGTTGAAGAGCCTGGTTCGGTGTAGCGCGTCAGAGGCAATTTTGTGAGTACTTGTAATGGTTGGTTGAGGGAGGGGTACGTTGCTGTGAGGAGGGTTTGAGCAGGTTGGCCGCGAGTGAAGTACGTGCTAGCGTCTTGTATGCGGGTGCTCGTACGGATGGGGGTAAAGGAACGAGCGAGCCGGGTGCGTGTACTGGGCCCCGGCGTGCCAGTGTGAAGTGGGTATGTTGGGCGAGCGTTTGGGCTGGTACAAAGGCAATCGGGTGGTGAATTCATGCCAGGGCTCGCGGGTGACTGTCTGTCACGGTCTTGCCAGTGATTATGTTTGACCTCTCTCATTTGCGCGGTCAACGTCGACTCAGTATTGTCATTATAATGGCTCCCTCCACGACCATGACCATGCTCACCTGGTCTGCGTGGTAGGTTTCCCCTTGCATATTGTCAATCTAACACTGATCATCCAATCTTCAAGTACAGATTAATGATTGTTAGTACGACAACACTTATCCTACGGCGCCAAATGCCACGTAGTACTTCTACATCCATTGGCCCATACCAGTACCTGACAGGCAAGTTGTTCCATCTCGATCCTGACTTCCTTCTCATTGTGGGTGCAGTTCTGTGCCTGCAGGCTGCGAACGATTGAGCCCACAGTGACCGGCTTCACGCCTCCCTTGTCCCCTATTCGGTGCCGTCGTAGGTCCATTTTGTGCCGTTGGGACTCAGATATTCGGATTTAGACAAAATTCCTCGCCACAGATAAACGGATATAAGAACAGAGCTACAAATATTCCTAATTCTACATTTCTCCTCGCTCTCTAACTCCGAAGCCATTCCAAATATCCTTCATCGCTCAAATGTCTCCCTCTCTCCTTGGCCCTCAGGCCGGGGACCTTTGTACACTGCAATATATCGTCACGCACGTCTTTTCCCCTCTCCAGCTTCCCGATGGGGATGACCACAGTATCCGGAACGATAGTTCTCTGGCTGGAGTGGTTGCATCTGCTGCACGTTCATACGATAACCACATCGACCAAGCCAATGTCCCTCAGTGGCGAAGCATCTCTCGAATGTTAGACAATCTGCAGGCTACTGTGCAGGTTGAAAGCCTGGACCAGTTCCGCACCGTCTCTTGTCTCAGCAGCATGAATTTAGGAGGTAAGCTTTCGAACCTCCATGGTATCATGATCCCAAGTCTTACACCATGTAGATGTCCTCGCATTTCTCATCCGTGCCCAAAATGTGGCCGTCCTGTTCAGAAAGCGGAAAGATGTCACCATTTTCGAGTCGTTCGAAGTATCTCCGAAGGCTGAGAATGTGATGACTACACAAGGAAAGCTCATATGTTCATATCCCGGACCGGCGATCGAGATTCCCAACGCCGTGTTTGAGGACGACAACTTTCTTTCAGAACTCGCAAATTTCCTCGTTCACATGAACGATGATGTTCTTGACGCTGCCCCAACAAGCCGAAAAGCGCGGTCCACTATTATCGAAACTCGAGACACTACTCACCCACGCTATATCACCGAACTGCTTACCGGCATCTTGAGGAGTGTCGGTCGCCCTGCCGACATCGTTCGCATTACGAAGCGGATAGGGGATGATGTCGTATGGAACAACTCAAAGTTGCCATGGCGACGCTCGTCGCTCTGGCTGCTTATCAGAGTTGCCATGCAGACCTCACTGGACCGGTCTGCTGATACCTACAAGCAGTTCATGCTATTCTTCATGTGTTGCCTTGCGAATGAAAAACTCGCTATCAAGCTTCCGAACGACCTACTTGAAACTATGACATGCAAGCTCAGCCGACGGTTGAGGAAGCTTGACCCTTCCACGCCAGACTGGCTCTCGCGCACCGCGTTACAGGCATGCACTTCCCTCCGATCGACACTTGAGAAGAGGTGGAGACAGGTACAGGACGCTCAGCGAGTATCCCCACCCTGGGATCCCTCTAGGCTTGATCTCACGCGAGACATTAAGCTGTCCCTTTTGAGGAGTGGGGACTACATTCGCAACTCGCTCGCCAATCATAGCATTAATCATCTCGACACCCTTTTCAATCCCAAACATCGCCTCCGAGGTTCCCTCAATGACTTCCTCTCCTCTAACGGAGCCTTTTTCAAAGAGGTGTACGATGCCGAACCCCATGTTGCCCTTTATGATGTTGAGCAGGCAGTTGAGCAGGGTATTGATGACTGGGTTGATCGGGTGACGAACAATGACGACGCTTGCGTAGAATTGGAAATCTTGGCAAACAAATACTCCTCGAGTGCGGTGGAGACGTACGCGGACAATCCAGAGCTCTTATCGATCATGCTGTTGACCACGGTTGAGCTTTGGGTTGCGCTTGACAAGATAGCTATCAAGGAAATTCCGATGCTCGCAGAGTACTCTCCGGAGATTCCCACAAGTCTTCTGCAGGATCTGCTACTCTGCAAGTCTACCAGCCTCTCTCGTCTTCGCCATGTCCACCAGTATCTGTCTCTTCGCCACTCCCAATCCCACAGTGGGTGGACAGTGTTTTCTCCCACAATGACCGCAAATAGCTTTGCCATCCGTTTCTTCAGAAGGTCTTCGCATCTTCAGCACCTCAAAGCCCGCATCGAGAGAGTAGCGCAGCAGGAAGTTCTCCAAAAGGTTGCCGAACTTGAGAGAATGAATGCTCGTCACGTCGAGCTTCAGGACAAGGTCGCCGACATGGATCACGATTTCACGGTTGATTGGTATGGAGACGAGCGCCATTCCAACTCTTGCAGAAAGTGCTCCCTTGAGGGAGAACTCAAGAGCATGCAGATAACTATTCACGAGTGGCCACTCCCAGCTGGGCAGCTTCCTGCCGAGGCCGTCGTATTCGAGTTAGATTGTCCAGTCTCGCTCAACATGTGGCGTGCTGCCACGTTCCACCTCTTGGTAGATCTCTGTTCTCCGTCCGTCGAGCCAAAAAGTCCCTATATCTTACTCAGCAAATATGTCGCGCTGGGGCCTTATCTTGTTCGACATGCAAGATCACGCATCACCCTCGGTTCCGACACGAAACCATTTGTTGTCACACATTATAGCAAGACATCTATTCCCACCACGAAGGGACGAGTCTGTGTCAACAATGGTTTGACGTTATATGGTTTTGATGGCCATGCTCGTATTCCTGCCTCAGGCGCGCTAGGCATTTCAAGTTTTGACATCAAACGGTATTGCACGTACCAGCTACCGAGCGGTCCACTGGCATATGAAAACCTGCAAAAATACGTTGAGACCACCTCGCATACCTCGAACGAAGTCATGGCAAACCAAGTCGATTGCCACAGAAATCTTTCTATTCATGAATATATAGCGTTCGGACACTTGCGCAGTGGAGACTTGCTCCAATGGCTCAACATCTTGCGAGAGCTTCGAAGTCGATCGTTGAGCTTCCGTCGTCAGGAAGTCCATCTTCTGTTGGCTCAGGCAGTCTCTCAAGTTGGACCGCTTGACAACACGGAGTGGAAGTGGCATCGGGAGCTCCAACGCCCCTCCTTTTGCAATGCGCTCCTAGCAGAGCTTGCAAGCCTCGTCCACGATGTCGAAGCCAATTGGCTAGAATCAGTGACGATGGACACCATTTCCTTGTTGCTCCGTCGCCTTCTTGCATCCAGACCTAATCCCATTATCTCACTGAAAGCGCTCGGACTCCTCCGTACCGTGCGTGGCAAGGTATTCTCCTGGGTAAATGAGCTATCAGCCAAGCTCGTGGAAACACCGGGCGATGAAGAGTGCCGTGGGTTTTTACGGGACGCGGCCGCTATCTGTCGAAGCACATTCAATGTCGACCCCTCCATGATCCCAAAGCTCCTTCATTCACCAGAAGATATCCGGATTCTACTTTCCTCCGCTATACTAATCCACGACCACGCGCCCAGCATCGTCTCTCGCCTCCCAGCTCATTCCCGGTTACTCCTTGACCGAGACCGCCGCCTCTCTCTGGCTCTCGAGAGTGTCCTAAGTGACGTTATTCAGGCCGACTCCAGCGATCAAGGGATTGACCTTGCGGTCGGCTGGGTTTGGCCTGACTATCGCCCAGGTTCGAAGTGGACCCCACTACAGAATTCGAATGCATGCTGGTTCTCGTGCAAGACAGCCACGACACCTGATCAGAGTTCGCAAGTGGTGCACTTTAATTTACTTGACGGGTCACTTTTGGTCAACGGGAAACCGCTTGGGCGGTTGCCGAGCGACATTTCGCAACATCCGCTATACAAATTAATATTCGGCGAGGTACGTTTTGGGATGCCCAATGTAACATACGTTGCCGACCACCTCCGCAGCTAGTGTTTGATGTCATACCAAGCGATCTCCCAGGGTTAGAATACTCGACAAGGGGTATGATTTCCGACCACCGGGTAAGCGCACATTCAGAAGTATAGGGTATAATAAATACTCACACGGCACGTATAGGTGCACTTTTCTCTCAGAAAGAGAAAGAAGCGCTCGGATCTCGTGATACGAGCACAACGCAAACAAGCCACTGGCGATATACTTGAGCTCATCCCTCAAGCAAAACTGGAAGGCGACTTGCCGTCAGTATTGATTGAGGGGTATGCACATTGGTTAAACCTTTCCACATCCGTTATAGAGGTCCGCCCTCTCGACAGCCTCTGGGTAGCTTCGCCGGAGAACTGGGAGATTGATTGTACCGCTGGGAAATATCGCATGCAGAAAGGCAATGAGATACTCGTAGACATCCGAAGCCAATCCTGGGTCATGATTTCAAGCCTCTTGGCGCCATTCGATACCCCGCAGAATCTCATTGTCAGCTTGTCTCCGAGCGACTCCAACCGACCTACGTCATCCTTGCAACTGTCCGTTGTCCTACCCCGCTATGGTCTGTCCTTTTACGTCGACGATGATGGCGACCTCCAATCTCACAACATGCGGGGCATGGTTTATGATGAGAACCAGTCTATTGGGACTCTGGTTGGTTTGGTCAACCGTCTCGTGCTTCGGCCAAAGATCAAAGATCTCGAGCTCATCCCTCGACATATTCTGGTCCCTGACGGCCAAATTTCATTCGAGAAAAACGACCATCACGTTCGTGTTGAAGTCGACACTTGTCGTCCTGCCCTTGGGCGGGTCACGTACCAGACCTATAAAGTCGATACCGATCTAGGCTGCCTCACAGGAAACGTCAGCCTGACAAACAAGCTGTACTGTGCTTACCTGCATGCTCTTACTAGCGGGTGTGGCACCGATCCGCTTACAGGCAGGTCGGGAACAGAAGAAGCGCTGTCTCTACTTCGGTCGGCCAGCTGCTGGTCGATCATGAGGCTCGGTCCTCGTGAAGCCGAGCTTCTTACCTTAATTGCATCGATATGTCCTCCACGCACATGGTACCCCATACATCTCAAGCATATGCAGAAGGTGGAGTGGCTCAGCCTTCCAGCAAGCGTCCAGCACCACGAGTTATATGTCGTTTCAAAAGCAATCAAGGAGCACTATGAGAGGGTCCAATTATTTCAAGAGAGCAAATCGGGTCCTTTATTCCAACCCTTTCCATTACGCGATGATCACCTGCTTGAGCGGAGCGCGCAACGAGCTGAGTATCTATTCCCGCCTGAGTTTTCTGGACAGCCTTCTGGGGCAAATCTCGATGCCCGGTACTCCGCCAGAGACCTCGTGGAGGTTGCTTCGGGAGAACAACGCGCCCATACCGCGGCGACTATCGTTCATCGCCGAACTGCCAATGCAATGACCAAGAAGAATTTAGTGGGCATGGTAGAATCATGGAAGGGGAGCGTGTCTGGTGACACTACTTTGTCTTTCCGATATGACAAATCATGGCTGGCTCCAAATCTTCCATTGATTTGGCTCAAGGCGTACAAGCTCCTACGAGCCAGGGATGACGGAAAATGGTTCCAAATGCTGTTCTCCCTACCCGCTATGGCATACGCCTCGTCGGAGCTTAGCGACCTGGTCCCCGCGTTCGTAGCCTTTGCGTCGCACCCACGCTTCCGGTTGGAAGATACACCACATTATGATTCTTACGATGTCGCAGAAGGCTATTGTCCCTCCTTGACCACCCTGCGCAGCTATGTTGCCAACTGTACCAATTCTTTCCAATGTAGCCCTGAAAGCAACAAACCTGCAACGACGGGCGAAAGTCGCAAGAGCTTGCGAAAACGTCAACTCAAAATGTATAACGACCGACGCGACTCCGACGCCAATACAACAGCGGAACGGTTGTTGAGCGGCTGGCCGTGTGAGACCCCTCCACAGTGTTTACTCAACCCCGGTTTGTACGATGTGCCGAGTCTCACATCCAAGGTCCAGAAGCACTTCTCCGGTTGCTATCGCAATCTCAAGCTCAAAGAGCACCTTACTCGCGTTCAGAATATCCTGAACAATGTATACTCTCTGGCCTCCCCACTCCCAACCCTGCAATACTCATTCCAACCGTCGACAATCATCCTCTTACACGCGTCCTGGTCGGTCACGATGGACCAGCTGTTCTCCAGATCTGCACCATCACTACAAGAACATGGTAGATTGCCTCCATACACTGCCGACGACGGGAGTTCTTCACACTCTGGTTCCGCCCCGTTGCACCAACTAATTGCCACGGTTGAGGCGAACGCGGTCAATACATTCCAGTGTAAATATGTTTCAGCCCTCCGAACTAGTGCAGAGTCCTTTGAGAATGAGATCTCCCATGCAGCTCGCGCAGCGACGGAGCTACCTACTGCCAAGATACTCAAGGATCACTACGCTCAGTGCAAAGACAGCTACATTGAAGGCTGGGACTATGTCAAGCAGCATCTGGGCCCGAGAAGCCATAGCGAACAAGCCCTCGAACAGTCTGGTCAATGGCCTCGGATCACTCCACATGCACTTTTCCGGTCTCTCGCGTCTAATTCGCCAATCGTACTCTCTGATGATTGGAAGGAATGTCTCGTACAGTTGACTCTACTGGCACTCGAGCTACAACGTGCCCGACGTTTGCTTCGACTACACTTCGGCAATTTTCGCGAAGAGTTGCGCAGGGAATTGCAGAACGATGGATGTGACGGTTGGGGCGCCGGGGCGCATCCAGACTGGCTGCTAATCCAGGTTTGTCCCGTGCAATGTAAAGTATACACCAGCTGACCCCGCGTCCCTCGCCGCCTCAGCTGCAAGGCAACTTTTTGGTTCGTCGCGTTCAGGCTGAGGTGGCCAATGAGATGATATCACCACGTTCGGGTAAGAACACGGCCATGCAACTCAATATGGGCGAGGGAAAGTCGTCCGTGATTGTCCCGATCGTCGTCGTCGATCTTGCCGACGGTGCTCAGCTCGTCCGCGTCATTGTCCCGAAAGCGCTGACCGCGCAGATGTTTCACGTTCTCACGGATCGCCTCGGTGGACTCGTCAACAGGCGAATATACTTTATCCCATTCTCCCGATATCTCGAGGTCAACCATCAGAATGTGGATGCCCTGCATGCAGTTATGTCAGAATGCATGAAGGAGCGCGGGATTCTGGTCGTACGGCCGGAGCACGTTTTGTCTCTCAAGCTAGTGAGCGTGGAGAAGCAGCTGCCACGGGCAGAAGAAAAGAAACTGGCCGACCTGCTACTCAAGCTGCAGAGGTGGCTTCATTCTCATTCACGAGATATTCTAGATGAAAGCGACGAGATCCTTCATGTTCGCTATCAATTGGTGTACACCATTGGCCTTCAGCAACATATGGAAGGCTTCCCTGAACGATGGACCACCACTGAGCAAGTTCTCAGTCTCGTGGGAAAACATGCGTCCTCTCTGCGAGACTTTTTCCCGCTTGGGGTAGAATACGAGGACGGTCCATCCGGATCATTCCCCCACTTTCGTATCCTGCACGCAGATGCTGGTCAAAGATTAATCTCATGGATCGTGCAAGACATTATGGAGGGTCGGCTTCCGAACTTCAACTTCGGACGGCTCCGCTCGGGCTATGGGGACGCAATCCAAAGCTTCATTTCGTGCCAGGACGTGCCTCCCTCAAAAGTCCAATTGGTTAAGGACTACGCTCAGCACACTCCTCTGTGGGGTGGTCTGCTGCTGCTGCGCGGCCTTTTGGCCACCGACATACTTCTGTTTGCTTTCAGAGAGCGACGGTGGCGGGTAGACTATGGGCTCGCCCCAACGCGTACCATGCTTGCCGTCCCGTATAGAGCAAAAGACGTACCAGCACAGAGGGCCGAATTTGGACATCCTGACATCGCTATCGTCCTCACCTGTCTATCTTACTACTATGGTGGTCTCAGCGAAAAACAGCTGAGACTTTCTTTTGAAATTTTGCTCAAGCAGGATGACCCTACCCTGGATTACGATCTCTGGGTTCGAGACTGTCCTGCCGTGCCAGAAGGTCTTCAGACTCTAAACGGCATCAACATCAAGTCATCGGAACAATGGAACAAGTTGATATTTCCTCTGTTCAAGCGGAACCGGGCAACAGTCGATTTTTACCTTTCGAGTGTCGTATTCCCGAAAGAAGCCAAAGAGTTTCCTTCAAAACTGTCGTGTTCAGGTTGGGATTTGGCGGAGATGAAAGAACGTCTAGTGACTGGTAAGTGGACGATAAGTCAAACGATCGCCGAGCTCCGAGTCGCTGGCTCAAGCATGCTTTAGGATTTTCGGGGACGAATGACGGTCAATATCTATTACCCCTCCATATCACTCAACGCGACCCTGAACATCAGCGAGGAACCAACGCGAAGGTTCTATCGTACCTCCTACAGCTGGAGAACCAGCACTATATGTGCATGACCCACAAGAACGGCGTGCGGCGAACCACGGACAAATTTCTCGAACTCTTGGTTTCTCAGAAGCCCGAGATCCGCGTTCTGTTGGATGTCGGTGCTCAGATGCTTGACCTCCAGAACAAGGAGCTGGCTAAAAGGTGGCTGGCCATCAATACAAATGCGTCCGCGGCCATCTATTTCAACGAGGACGACGAGTTGACAGTGCTCTCGCGAGACGGCCGCATACAACTTCTTATATCGTCACCATTTGCGCAGCAGTTGGACCAATGCATCGTATACCTTGATGATGCTCACACGCGTGGTACCGACATCAAGTTTCCTACCGGATTCCGTGCGGCTGTCACATTGGGCCCTAAGGTTACTAAAGATCGTTTGGCGCAGGGTACGTACGGCTTGCAGTTTCTAGATCCATGCATCTGAGTGTGTTCTACCCATAGGGTGCATGCGGATGCGCAAGCTGGGCCACGGCCACTCCATCATGTTTTTCGCACCCCTCGAGGTTGATCAACGTATTCGCTATGTAGCTAGCAGAGGCCGTTCGGATGTCATCAACACCATGGATATACTGCAATGGGCTATACGCGAGACATGCGACGATATTCAACAGCGAGCGCCTCACTGGGTACAGCAAGGAATCGACCATACATCCCGGTATGCTGCTTGGACCAGCTTCTGCCGAGACAAGTTATCCTCAAAAGGCCTATCAAACAATTGGCTCCAACCGGAAGCGAAGAAGTTGGTAGATCTGTATGGCCCCCACAATACTTCTAATCCTGCCTTGCGCAGGGCCGCCCCAGACGTTTGGCAACGTTGCGTTGAGCTTGGAGTTTTGTCGCTCCGTGATGTGAGCATGGATGAAGAGCAAGAACGGGAAGTCATTCATGAAGCCGAGCGCGAACGACAAGTGGAACGCCCTCCGAGGGTACCACCAGCGATCCATTCAATCCATCCGGATGTCGTTGCATTTGTCAAGACAGGCATCGTTCCTACAACCACCAAAGGCTTTTGTCGCGCTTTCGAGACCCTCGAATTGACCTCCGCGGCTGCCAACGAGGCACACATCTGGAGTGCAGATATATTGGCAACTGTTGATTTTCAGAATACTGTCAAATCCTCGAGCAAGGTAGACGACTATTTGCGCCCAGTGATGTGGGTTGCCTCTGGGAAGAGAGCGCGCAAGGAAGTGCTAGTCATTTTGAGCCCTTATGAAGCCAATTACCTTCTGCCATATATCAGGACGAGCCACAAAGTTCACCTCCATCTGTACACGCCCCGCGTCACCAAGTCGATGAAACCTTGCGACAATCTAGCCTTGTACAACATCCCCACGGTCCCTACTAGCTGGGCGCTCCCTGTGTCTCTTATGGACCAGTTGAACGTGTTTGCTGGGCAGCTATACCTGAAGGACTACGAGACGTATATCCGGTTGTGTCGTTTCCTCTGCGTGTACACAAGGGACCTGCAAAGCGAAGAGGGCATCGAGGCTGGATGCGACGGGTTCATTTCGCCAAATCATCGACCAAGACACATGCAAAGCGTTTTCACCTTTCAAACCTCGCCGCTGGAGTCCTTGGGAAAGTTAATGAGCCTTCGAAGGAAAGGCATGCGTTTTGCACTGACACACATGGGAGATCTTCTCCATGGACGGCTACTTTCTGAAAACGATTTTACCAATGATGACTCGGATCATGATCATGATGTGGGTTTTGTTCAATTGGCTTCTTCGTGATAATGGTTGGGTGACTGACGACTCGGATGTGTTCTGCCAGGACGTCAAAGACGACTAGCATGCGGTGATGTTAAACTAAGACTTGGATGGCTGTAAATGGTGCTCGTGTGGTTGTATTGGTCCTTGTACTACCTTGTCAAGTTTTTGTTGTTGTAAATGTACCATCATGAGCGCTGTTGAGAGGGGTTGACATACTATTTTGAGCACCGTCGACCCACTTGACCGCAACTTGAGTAACAGTGAACCAGACCATTACGCTAACCATCGCCACTATTGCGGTTGGCCATCATTCAACATGGACGGTGTCAAAACAGCAAAGTAAGTGTACTGAAGCTTGATGAATGCAGGCATTCACCTATAGCTCTGGATTCACAGGAGACGCAAACTCACAGACAAATCCGTACCCAATGCACTTGCCCAATTACCCGAATTCGCGCAAGAGTCCAAAATGTATCAAAGCTTGCTGGAGATGGAAAAGAAGTTGGATTGGACCATGACGAGGAAAAGAGTCGAGGTTCAGGACGGGTTGGCGCGCAATCCAACTGTATGTTCCATACGCGTATGGTCTCTCCATCGCTTGCTCATGCAGTTTTCTGTAGACGACACGTACGCTGAGGGTATTCGCCAGTCACACAGTCTCTGGTCAGCCGTGGCAAGTCGGTGAAGCTGAAGGCGAGGGGGTGAACTTTGAAACCGGACAGGGCATTCCAGCATGGTCACTAAAAGTCGAAGGGCGCCTTCTGGAGGTACGTCGTGTATCAGATCACTCTTTCCCGCGTATTGACCAAAAGGCAGTTACCGAATCAACGCTCTCGAGACAAGGCAGCACCCAGAAAATTTTCGACTTTTATCAAGAGGATGATCGTAGAACTTGATCGTGATCCTCAGTTGTACCCTGACGGCAACATTGTGGAGGTATGTTGCGAGTGTTTTATTTGGAAATACTTAATTGAGGATGTGGGTAGTGGCCTCGGCCGCAGGGCGTCCAACCACCGCTCGATGGCTTTACGGTCAGACGGACGGGGGACCAACCGACACGGGTTCGAATCCTAATGCACCTCGAGCAGACCCCGGAACAATACAAAGTTAGCCCTGATTTAGGTAACGTTTTCGTATTTTCTTTGCGGCATCTCACACTGGCCTGCCAGCGTACGTGTTGGGTATCAAGGAAGAGAGTCGGATAGGTGTTATACAAGCACTATGGAACTATATCAAACTCAATGGCCTGCAAGATAAGGTCGACCGCCGAAGAATTAGGGCAGATGATTATTTGCGTCCAGTTCGTAAAAGGCGTTATGACTGGGTAATATTTCCTGAAGCCATTTTTTTTCTAGATTTTTGGTGGGGATTCGATTGTATTTCAGCAGCTGCCCGAGCTGGTCAACCGCCACCTCATGCCTCCAGATCCCATAATACTATACTACACATTTAATCCCGGGGTACCGTCCCCGGAACGACCATCCGCTTGGGATATAGAGGTGAAGATGGAGGACACCACCGTAAAGAGTCGAATGGCGGTGATCGTTCAGTCCAGCAAAGAGAGCACGCAAGATCTGAGTAAATTAGACGATGAGGTGGATTCTTCCGCTATGCTCCGCCGATTTGATCTCACGTACAGCCACCATTTCAGATTTCAGTCCTTGCGCAGTCATTGCATAACTCGCACACAAAGCGTGTGTTCCTGCAAAGTTTTGCCGAGGACCCAGCAAAATTCATCCAAACGTGGCTGGAATCCCAATCGAGGGATCTGGAGAGTATCCTCGGGAGCGGGCCGAGCGAGGGTGCCACCATCCGCGCGGAAGAGCTTCGGCGGAGTGATTTCTTCAGGCTTCCTTGGGTCGAAGAAGCTGTCGCAGTTCAAGAAGGCATGCGCTTAGCTTCAAAGCCGTGACTTGGGTTCAATTCTAGTGAAACTATTTATGATTGGTCGCGATGTGTATTTTCCGCCATTGTTCCCCATTTTGTCTCGAGCGATACTGTACCCTTGTCTGGCGTGACAAAAATGGTCATGAAATAGCAAATTGGGTGATCCAGCCGGTGATCGACGGGCTTGCGCCGGACAGGGCCGTAGATCTGGTCAGACCACCCGAATAAAAATCAGACCACGGACATTGAAACGTGGCCAGTTTCTCTCTACCCCTCCATGGCCAGCAAACAGGTGGGTCTCCGTGTTCCTGTTCGGGCACACAGGGACAATGTTGACCTATTTCTTTGAGCTAGCTCGGGAAGTTTAAACAGGTGAGTATCGCGGCATTGGACTCCTTTGTGCGGCTCAGGCTGATGCATAGCATCAGTGGGCAGGCGAGAAGATTTCCTCCCGCGACAAGACCGTCGTCGTGGAAGACGAACTCAGGGAGCTAGAGCAGGACATCGAACTGAGAAAACAAGGTATCCTCCGGTACGTGCCGTAACATCATCGAGTCTGACTTAGTAACTGACGATCACTCGCGTGCCATCAGGTTGCAGGCAGCCTCGGAAGACTACCACCATGTACTTTCAAAGAAGAAAGAGTCTCCGTCTTCTGGAGAGGCGGAGAAGCTCATGCCGCTAGACGCGCTTGGGATCGTCATGGTCACACACGGAGAGGAATATGGCGACGACTCTGCGTTTGGTGAGTGTCGTTTGTGTTAATCGTTCTTGGTGTGCTCAAAGGTGGTCCGTCTTTAAGGCACGTGTCTTGTTGCCCTGGGCAGGGCTCATTGCAAGGTCGCCACGCTCCAAGAGGCCTACGGGCTCACGTTCCGGGATACGTTCATCTCATCGTGCGAGAGGTTTACGCGGGATATCAAGGACTACGAACACCAGCGTAAGAAACTGGATAGTCGTAGGTGAGTTGGCGGCTATTGGACTGTATGATCACCGTGCTTGTTCCCTATCACATCTAGACTGAGCTACGACGCGGCTATAACCAAGCTTGACAAGATCAAGAACTGTAAAAAGGAGAAGGAAAAAGAAAAACGAGAGGCAGAAGACGAACTGCAGCGGTGTCGACTACGCTTGTATGCCCCTTCCTTCACTCTACTCTCCTTTTGTGCTCACACGGAAGCAGCGAGGAGACCTCCGAGGACGTACGCTCACGGATTCAGACTATCCAGGAGAACGAGATCTTGCAGCTGCGCGAACTGACGAATTTCCTTGACATCCAATTCAATTTCGCGAGGCAATACTGTGAGATATTGAACGACGTGAAAGCTAGCTGGTGTGACGAGTTAGTGGTTCATTGTAGCTTTCTGACGTGTTGCTGACATTCTGGTGCAAGGTCGACGTTGACAAAGTTTGAGGACAAGAGAGTCGACTCCCAGCCACACGCCATTTCTTTTACCGACGATGAAAGGTACACCACCATTCGCACCAAACGGTCCAACCTTTCGAATCGCACTTCGTCGGTGGAGTCAGAGGATGGCCCGGGCGTTCGTACCCCAGTACGACGCAAGTCTGATGGTGAAAGATCAGTTACCCTCTCACGGCCTGCTTCCCGGGCTTCCGGTAAGCGGTCTGACAGCAGCATCACTGCGGCTGGGAATGAGAGCGCAACAAAACCCAAGAGGATGAGCGTCACTGGGTGGGCCTCGAGTGCGGTCAACTCTATTGCGGGGCTTGGAAAGAAGGACAGAGACACCTTCGCTGCCTTGATGAATGAAGATGAAGAGATAGACCGCGCAGACACCCCTGATGTTCCACGACCGCCTAGCTCAAGGTCATTTTCGCGAAAGTCACCCAAAGTCAAATCTGCAGACTTGCCCCTCGAAACGCCGAGGACCAACGGACGCATTCTGAAGCCTCCCTCTCAGCAGGAGAAGAAGTTGGTCAGGGCGTTGTATGACTTTTCCGGCTCTTCGGATGAGCTCTCATTCAAAGCAGGGGACGAGATTACGGTCATCCATGAAGTGCTTGATAATTGGTGGTTAGGGATGCACATGGATGGTCGCAAGGGGCTGTTCCCTGCAACATATACCGAGCCGGTCCCGAAGACTCGTCGTTCGTCACCCTTTGAATCAGAACCCAATCGTCCCGGTCCCGGAGATCAGATGGATGGTAGGGAGTCGATCCACGATTACATGAACCCGCCGCACTCGGCGAATAGCCTCGGTTTTGACACTCAAAGCATCACGAGCTCAGTTCCCGAAGACGAGGAAGAGCGGCACTTGATGCCTGTCAAGCCATCTAATGACGAAGACGTCTTTTCGGCTCCTCGCCAGGACTTTCTTGCCATTCCCCCGCCGGTTCTGTGGAACAGAACTAATGCGGATATCCCCAAGAGACCGCCACCGCCACCGCCTCGTCGTCGACCCCTTGTAACTTCGCCTGCTCCTATCATACCGGATCGGCGTCCGCAGACAGAGAGCCCCACGTCTGCGCGTGTATACATGACCTCGCCTAACGGCACTTTTGGTCAGGACATTTCCCCGTTCGATAGCCTGGTAGACACGTCCTCCCATTGCGTGAGTTTCGAGCAACACCCTCACGAACGCAAGGGATTGTGCATGAACTGTTTTAGGATGCATTGAACATCTATTGATTCCGATCCAACAGGCATCCTTCTCCCTACAAAAAATCGCTCTCTTAATGACTTTGTATCGATAGGTTGATGTTTTTGGACCATGGTAGTAGAGCTTGCCAGTTACATACTTGAGTTGCTTGGTCTCGTGGATTTTCGATCACTAGACCCGATATACGGACACGTAGTGTGACGTCAAGAGTAGGGACGCGAGCACGTGGCACGTGCCCCACGTGCAGCATGAGTGACTTTTGAAGCCCGAACGACGATCTCATCGGGGTTGAGGTTGTCAGCCAGCTCAACGTTGGGCTGTGCACGAGACACAAGCGCGTGCCAGT
>JBBPSA010000007.1:0-27353 GCA_038093355.1 Boletus calvinii | reverse complement strand
CGCTGCAGACGCAGATGTGCTGTCTCTTGGAGGCCTGGGAACTGGGAGAAATCTAAACAGATGGTGCGGGATGTTGAGAATGGGCAAATAATATATGACTGCGTACCGAAATGCAGCGGTATGTTGACTTGGATATTGGCGATTGTATTATGAACCACCTGTTTCAAGTTCAAACAGTCTTGAAACATGAATTTGAGGGCACCATTAACCGCGATACCGTGACAATACCTGTACATGCAGATACCGAGACAATACCATACTCCTACTATGTGACTTACCACGACGGCTGAAATAATGGAGACTGAGAGCATTTCAAAGCCTCGTCGACCTGTGCAGCGGCTGTTTAAGGAAGCCTTGAGGTGACAGGTCCGTTATAGAGATGGTCAACTCGGAGTCCCATGTTCCACGTGATGCATTGGCTACGGTAGTGTTTGCATTTCCGATGATGGTTAGGTTCAAGTGTTGCAGTGCCGAAAAAAAATACTGCACCACGTTTTCAGCAGCCCTCAGTACTCCTGCAGGCGGGTGCGGGCATGTCGATATTCGACCTGCAGTTGTGCCACCCGCAACTGGGCAGTGGTGTTGAACAGAACGAACAGAGAAGGCTCTGGATCTTAGCCTCTTTCAAAGAATGTTATAGCTCGAAACTCCATCTCATTCATAGAATATCCACAGGTTTGTATTACACCTTTGACGCCTAAAGATTTAAATGGTCAGGTTCAGGTCCTGCGCGATAATGACTGCCGCCTTCTCTCCAATCAACAACGCAGTGGAGTACGTGTTCTGACAAAGGTGGACAACAATATTGGTCAACAACCTCAAACATGACCATCTGTACGTACGTTTCCGACGTTCGTCGGGCAGATGGATAAATCTATCCGAGTCCACCGTCAGGCAAGAGCGCAAGTGGTAATCTCATGGTATTTACCTGCGACCTTGAGGGCCGTTACACCGTATACGTTCAGGTTGCCATCGACAACTCCACCTTGGTCTCTGGGTTTCATAGCACAAGTTCCGAGCTGTCATGATACGATCAGTGATCGCGGTCGACGAATTAGGCCAAGCAGCAGCTTACCGAATGCCAGGTGGTGGATGCTACAATCGTCACATGGAGAAAGGCTCGGCGATTGAAACAATTATGATTAGAGGGATGACTTGCCTGTGTCGCGATGGTATTTGGAGATCGCTTCGTTATCCGCATCAGAGTACACAATGTCTGGCGCACTCGTCGAGATTGGGGTGTCCCTTTCTTTGACGGCCGCAGGACTTCTAACGGGAAAATTTGGATGATAGGCAGCCACCTCTCCTCGGTACGAAGGAAGGCGCCTGGCAAGCTCACGGGACTTTTTATACAACCAGTTGAGCAGCGGAAGATCACTAGGTCTGGTCGTTTATTTCATTAGTAGGTGCAGAGCGAAAGGCGTTAATACGGGACGTGCTTGGATAAAAAGCCAGAGTCAAAGTCCAGAGGTGCGTTTGTATCTTGGCCATCGCTGATGTGGACACTCCCCACAGACTCTGGATACAACTTGGGTCCCACATGTTAGAGGGAGAAAACAGAGTCGTCGCTCATTCTCACAGTGTTATAGGCCATGGAGATGAATTTCCAAGGAGACTTGGAACCAGACCTCGGCAAACTGGTGAACGATGATTAACATGCACAGTTCAGTGCAGAAGTCCGAGGCATACCCGGCTACAGATACAAGCATGCCAATGGACTTATCTGGCTGGTTCTCATAAAAAGATTCCCATCTCGACTTGAAATCAGGTCCCAGGACATTCAACTCTGCTTCTGTCGGGCGAAATTTCACACTGGCTTCCACACCACTATGGTGTCAATGTTCAGCAAGCCATGGGTACAGCGGAAACACAATAGCGGACTTTGCGGCAATTTTCCCTTTGCCCGTGCCTTCCCACTCGTCCAGGTACGCTGGCAGTGATGTTTACATTTACACGTTCATGTGATGGATCGAACGATTGGCTCACCTTTGGCTGTTTCTGGGTTCATCCAACAATCATCCATGGTGTTTTTCCCATCCGGTGCATAGCAAACTAGGAGAGAATTGACATGGTCTGCAAAATGGCCAATTTCTGGTTGGGAACGGACTACCTCAATCGAACGGACACACCCTGGTAACTCTCCCCGACACCAGGTAAATCGACGATGACATGGATGCCATGCCTTTCAAGGATAGACGACGACCCAATGCCTGACCTTTCCAAGATGCTCGGAGAACCGAAGGCTCCAGCGGAGACAACTACTAATTTCTTGGCCTTTGCGGTGATGACCGGGAGGCCGACTCCGTTGGTCGTATACTCGATACCAATCGCGCGTTCACCGCTACCATCATCTTTGCGTGAGTTAATTCGTATATAGTACCTTCTGCTTCATCTTACCTGAAGATGACACGCTTGGCATGTGTTTCGGCCAGGATCTTCAAATTCGGGTTGTCGGTGTATGGGTATAGATATCGGGAAGCCGCGTCACAGCGTCTCCCGCTCACAGGATCGATATACCTTTTGTCAGTGATGACTCAGCTGGTGAATACTTTCGTTGTTTTGCTCAACGCTCACGTGTAACTTGGCTTGTAGAGTGAAAATAAGTAAGTCCATGTGTTGACTAAATTTAAATGCTTACACTGTACGCATTTGCGGTCTTGAAATCGTTGTTATCGTCGACTCGCGGACGCTTCGGATCATATCTCTGCGCCACGCCCAAGAATTGTGTTCCGATACCAAGATCAAGTCCGCCAGCGGAAATATGGATAGGCCCTTCGTATCCGTGCGTTGATCTCTCAGCTATTGGTGTGTATGTTTCTAGCTGCTCAATCCTGTTCAGGAACTGTTTTGCTGTGATCTAAACGAGTGTACCTTTTTGATCAACGGGAGAAGTTCTTCGAAGCTCCATCCATTATTGCCCAGGCCAGCCCAATCGTCGTAGTCTGACCGAGCGCCGCGCATGTATACCATGGCTGTATACGGCACCAAGAGCAGAACAAGAGTGACGCAGACATGGGAATGGATTAAGAGAAGACACGACCATAGATTGTTCATTGCTTACTATTGACAGCGGAGCCGCCGCCCACGGTATGGCCACTCTGCACTACTACCGAGCGCCCGTCAAGGAAGCGGCTCGGCCTGGATATGTGCCTGGTGACAGTGACGCTGTTCACCGCAAAGTGTTCGATGAATCGGCAAGGCTCGACCGTGTTAGGTACGTTCCACGAGTGCTTGCCGCCTTCGACGACTAGAATCTTTAGAGAAGGATTAGACGCTATCAACCGCCCTGCGGTGACGCACGAAGTCGCTCCGCCTGGAAGTGGTGAGCAAAGTACACGCCAGCGATAGAAGCAGACCATTATGCAAACTTGCCTCCGGCGAAGATGATATCGAACTCTGACTCAGACATGATCACGGTTGGGGTCAAGTGAGTCGGGGATCAATGCATCGCAGGGATCGGCTCACTAGGGTTTTTATACCCCAAATCGCGAGGGCGGAACGGCCCGCTGGGCCACGCATAGACAGAACAGAGGAGGGAGCAAGACTCAGGAGAGCTCATTGGGCGGATGAAAAACGCACCGGGAAAGCATGGCTATTCGGTTGAGCCAAGCTGACACGGATAAGGGCCAGGGAAAGCAGCGCGGGTGGGTTGGGCAACCACGCGAAGTATTCCAATGTAACGAGCATACCGGGGTGTACACGGGTAACTCCTGCGATCATGGCCAACCTGCGGGTCAAGCCGGTCGGATCATGACGGATCTGGGTACCCGGGAATTGTGAACATGAGTGCTGGCGTTGGGCAGCTTACTCGGTCCCTCTTGAAACAAGTTAGGTGAATACGTAGCATCGCCTACACATCACTGTCATTATGATGAGCATTTTGCGAATTTGTAGACTGGATGTCAGTTACCTGCTATCCAACTCGGGTCACGACAGTAGTACACCGAGGCGATTGGCGACACTCACTTCTTCGTAGCGTCGACTTGAACATGCAGTAAGACACTGAGCCACAATCCATCTTCATCCAGATAGCTACATTTCCACACACGTGCATTGCAGCACGTTCCTCTATTTATCAAACAAGTTTCACACCCAGATCTTCTGCAATAATGGCTGCCGCCTTCTCCCCGATCAACAGCGCAGTTGAGTATGTATTCTAACCAGAAAGACCAACAGTCAGCGAGCTCGAAGTTGAGTGCAATGAGTGACGTACGTTTCCAACATTGGTCGGGCAGATGGACAAGTCTGGTGGGCGCACCGTTAGAACGGCGATCGTTGGTCGGGAACGATGTTATGTCACGTACCTGCAACCTTGAGGCCTTCCACGCCGTGCACGTTCAGGCGCGGATCGATCACCCCGCCTTGGTTACGAGGTTTCATGGCGCACGTCCCAAGCTACACCAACATGTTCATCAAGTCATCCGACAAAAGAACAAACATAAAGGAACTGACTGAGTGCCCGAGTGTGGATACTACGAGTGTTGTGGGGAGAAGGTCTCAGTAATGAAAACGAGCTCGGTCAGACAGGGACAACTCACACCAATCGCGATTGAATTTCACGATGGCTTCATCGTCCGCATTGGAGTATACGATATCTGGCGCATCCGCCGGAACAGGATGTGCCGTTTCTCTACAAGCAGCAGGACTACCAGGGGGAAACTTTGGATGATTCGCAGCCACCTCTCCCCGATATGCGGGCATACGCCTGGAAAGTTCGCGTGTCATCTTGTACATCAGAGTGAGTTGCTCAACATCGCCGGGTCTGCGGAGAAATTTCATAGGCATGATGCAAAGCAGCGGGGGAAGTGCAAAGCGTACTTGGAGCAGTAGTCGGGGTTAAATTCCGGAGGCGCGTTCGCATCTTCGCCGGAGGTGATGTGTACACTACCGATCGACTCTGGGTACAGCTTGAATGCCAATGTATCAGAGCGAGAGATGAGGTACATAAGTTGCCATATTTCCTTACAACATAGTAAACCACAGAGAAAAGTTTCCGACCAAGTAACATGGAGCGACTCGGATCCGATGGGAAGCTAGTGAAAGACCGTAAACCCGAGTGATTCGGGAACCAATAATGTTACGGTGACCTACCCGGAAAATGGTATGATGATGCCCATGGGCTTGTCGAGACTGTGCCGAAAGAACGTTTCCCATCTCGATTGTAGTGCGGGCCCGGACGTCAACTGTGCTGCTGTCGGCCGCACTTTCACCATAGCTTCAACTCCACTGTGGTGAAATACTTAGCAACTCATCAGAGTAGCAGAGACTGAGTAACGGACTTGTGAGCGATCTTCCCTGTTCCATTTCCCTCACATTCTTCAAGCCGCGCTGACAACCGTCCCGACGTCACATACAGCTTCGTATGACAGAACTGAATGAACTACTCACCGGCGATTGCTTTCGGGTCACTCCAAATATCATCCATGGTTTCAGTCTCGTCTGAAGCGTAGAATGCCGGACAAGGGCCAAAATGATCTGTAAAATAGTTTTTTGTCTTTGAAACGACTCTTCGGTGTGCTAAACATACCCTGATAATTTTCCCCGACACCAGGCAAATCAACTAGGACAGGAATATTGTTCCTCTCGAGCACGGACGCGGCACCTATTCCTGACCTTTCCAAAATGGATGGGGAGCCAAACGCTCCAGCAGAAACAACAACCAACTTGCTCGCCTTCACGGTGACGAGCTCGCCGCTTACCCCTGGGCATGATATCGCGTCTGTCGTATACTCGATCCCGACTGCACGTCCGTTCCTATCTCCGGCATGAGTCAATTCATACGCAATGCTTTTAGGTCTGACGTACTCGATAACGACGCGTTTGACACGTTTACCAACCATGATCTTCAAATTCGGATTTCCCGAATGTGGATAGAGGTATCGGGAAGCAGCGTCGCAGCGCTTTCCGGTCGCAGGGTCGATATATCTTCAATTAGTAGGGAATTAACTAGAGAATATTTGTCGCTTTTTCGATCAGGGCTTACTCGTAAGCTGGCTAGTGAAAAGCAATGAGTCGAGTGAACCTGCCGACTAAATTAAAATACACACGCTATACGCGTTTGCGGTCTTGAAATCGTTGTTATCGTCGACCTGTGGACGCGCCGGATCATATACTCTGGCCACGCTCAAGAATTGTTTCCCAATCTCAAGGTTAGCTCCGCCAGAAGATATCTGGATCGGTCCCGAGGAACCATGGGTTGGTCTACCCGATATGGGCGTGAACGTTTCGAGCTACCACGACATTGGTGATCGTAAACCATCTCGTTGTGACGTCAAGCCCATTTGCTCACCTTTCTAATCAAAGGAAGAACTTCGTTGAAGCTCCATCCTTTGTTGCCCAATGCCTCCCAATCATCGTAGTCAGATGCGGCACCTCGCACGTACACCATAACTGCATCCAAGACCAAGACCAAGAACGACGTGAGTTGTGTGGAGCGAACAAGATGGATCATGGGCACAGGCGATTTCACTGCTGCTTACAACTTACAATTGACAGTAGAGCCACCACCCACGCTTCGGCCGCATGGAACGACAGCAGCGCGTCCGTTGAGGTGTGGGCTGGGTTTGGCGACATGGAAAGAAATGGAAGTGCTGTCCGGGGCGAGGTTCTCGATGTATCTGCAGGGCTGAACATGACGAGGGACGTCACGAGAGTGCTGGCCACTTTCGACGACAAGAATCTTCAGAGAGGGGTCGGCAGCAGCTAATCTTCCTGCGATGACACATGCAGTCGTTCCACCTGGTGTTGCGTTAACCTGCGTGAGTAAAGCTTGACCATGGGCGAGAGCATAAATGAACTCGCCTCCGGCAAAGACGATGTCAAACACTTCAGACATGATGTTGATTAAAATGGCAAATAGTGAGGAGAATGCAGGACGCACAACTAGGGGGGATTTTTGACGTGAGCTTACAGAGTCTATATACTTACATTTCATTTCCTTGGTGCTCGAGAAGCGGCAAAATGCGAAGTTCCGACGACGTAAATTTGCGGTGCTTGTAGTACCAGTGATCAAAGGGGGTGGGCAGGCGCAAACTAAACCTGTGGTAACTTGAAGGTGTCTTTGTCAGGGCCGCTTGAGTCGGGGTTGATTCAAGTCTCCGGTCTTGTCATTGTTCCGTCATGGTCTGGCTATCTCTCCGATGAAATTGATCTGTTTACACACATAGCAACATTTTTGAGTATACTACTGCACCGCAGAACTCCCAGCGCCCTCCGTTATTTATCATACATATTTGACACCCAGATCCTCTGCGATAATGGCTGCCGCCTTCTCCCCGATCAACAGTGCGGTTGAGTATGTATTCTACCCAGAAGAAAAAAAAGTCAGCGATTTCAAAGTTGACCATCACGTTGGGTAAAAGAGGGTGACGTACGTTTCCAACATTGGTCGGGCAGATAGACAAGTCTGGTGAGGCCACCGTCAGCAAACATATATGTCGGGAACAATCCTATGTCACGCACCTGCGACCTTGAGGCCCTCCACGCCGTACACGTTCAGGCGCGCATCGACCACTCCGCCTTGGTTGCGAGGTTTCATGGCACACGTCCCGAGCTAGATTAATCTATTCATCAATAACATTCCGACAAAGAACACGATAAGGAGCTGACCGAGTGCCAAGTCGTGAATACTACGATCATTGTGCGGAGAAGGTTTCAGCAACAAGAAGCACGGTCGGACAGGGATAACTGACCCGTATCGCGAGTGAATTTCGCGATGGCTTCATCGTCCGCATTAGAGTACACGATATCTGGCGCATCCGTTGGTACAGGGCCCTCCGTTTCCCTACAAGCAGCAGGACTACCGGGGGGAAACTTTGGATGATATGCAGCCACCTCTCCCCGATATGCGGGCATACGCCTGACAAGTTCGCGTGTCATTTTGTACAACAGACTGAGCTGTGCGACATCGCCGGGTCTGTGAAGAAATATCATGAGCACAGCCTACAGCAGTAGGGAAAGCATAAGGCGTACTTGGAGCAATAGTCAGGGTCAAATTCGAGAGGTGAGTTCGCATCTTCGCCGGTCGTGATGTGTACACTACCGATAGAATCTGGGTAGAGCTCGAATATCAAGATATCAGGGCGAGATATAAGCACAAAGTCGCCGTGCGGGCTCACAATATAGCCAATTGCCGAGAAGAGCTTTCGTCCAAGTAACGCGGACTGACTCGGATCTAATGGAAAGCTAGTGAAAATAATCGGCTTCAGTCGTTCGCGAACCAGAAATGCGACTGTCACCTACCCAGCACACGATCCGATGATGCCCACAGGCTTGTCGGGACTGTTCTGGAAGAATGTTTCCCATCTCAACTGTAATTCGGACCCGGATGTTAACTGCGCTGCTGTCGGCCGGACTTTCACCATAGCCTCAATTCCACTGATGAAAATGATACTCAGCAACCCATGAGAGCAACAGAAACACAGCGACGGACTTGTGCGCAATCTTTCCAGTTCCATTTACTTCCCATTCTTGAAGGTGCGCTGACAGCCAGGTCGGCATCACACATAGCTTTATATGTCAAAATTGGAAGAACTACTCACGGGTGATTGCCTTCGGGTCAGTCCAAACATCATCCATGGTTTCGGTCTCGTCTGATGTGTAGAACGTCGGACAAACGCCTAAATGATCTGTAAAACAGGTTGTGTCTTTTGGAAGGAATCTGCGGTGTAATGAGCATACCCTGATAATTTTCCCCGACACCAGGCAAATCAACCAGCACAGGGATGTTGTGCTTCCCGAGCACGGACGGGGCACCTATTCCTGACCTTTCTAAAATGGATGGGGAGCCAAACGCTCCAGCAGAAACAACAACCAACTTGCTCGCCTTCACGGTAACGAGCTCGCCGCTTACCCCTGGGCATGATATCGCGTCTGTCGTATACTCGATCCCGACTGCGCGTCCGTTCCTATCGTTGGTATGGGTAAATTCATTCATAATGCTTTCAGGCCTGACGTACTCGATAACGACGCGTTTGACACGTTTCCCAATCGCGATCTTCAAATTTGGATTTTCTGAATGAGGATAGAGGTATCGGGAAGCAGTATCACAGCGCTTTCCAGTCACGGGGTCAATATATCTAAGTTGGTGGATTAAATAGCGAATTTTGCGTCTTTTTGATGAGCGCTTACTTGTAAGCCAGCTAGTGGAAAGAAACAGTTAAGTGAACCTGTCAACTAAATTGAAATACACACGCTATACGCGTTTGCAGTCTTGAAATCATTGCAATCATCGACTTGTGGACGGGCCGGATCGTATACCTTAGCCACGTTCAAGAATTGATTGCCAATCCCAAAATCAGCTCCACCAGCAGAGATCTGGATCGGTCCCGAGTAACCATGGGTTGGTCTGCCTGATATAGGCGTGAATGTTTCAAGCTACATTGGTGATTATGAATCATCTTGTTGTGACGTCAAGTCCATTTGCTTACCTTTCTAATCAAAGGAAGAACTTCGTTGAAGCTCCATCCTTTGTTGCCCAATGCCTCCCAATCATCGTAGTCAGATGCGGCACCTCGCACGTACACCATGACTGCATCCAAGACCAGAGCAAGAACGACGTGAATTAAGTGGAGCAAACAAGATGAAGCACGGGTACGAGCAATTCGGTGCTTACAACTTACAATTGACAGTAGAGCCACCACCCACACTTCGACCGCATGGAACGACAGCAGCGCGTCCGTTGAGGTGTGGGCTGGGTTTGGCGACATGGAAGGAGACGGTAGTGCTGTCCGGCGCGAGGTGCTGGATGTATCTGCAGGGCTGAACATGACGAGGGACGTCACGAGAGTGCTGGCCACTTTCGACGACAAGGATCTTCAGAGAGGGGTCGGCAGCAGCCAACCTTCCTGCGACGACACACGCAGTTGTTCCACCTGGGGTTGGGTGAGCAAAGCGATACACGTGACCCAGAGGATACACAAACTCGCCTCCAGCGAAGATAATGTCAAACACTTCAGGCATAGTGTTGAATAGAATCGCAAATAGTGAAAAGAACGCGAGACGCACAACTAGGGGCGACCTTGACACTATCTCATGCGACAAGGTCATGGTATATATACGTTTCCTCGGAGCTCAAGGAACGGCAAACAGCGAAGTTTTGACGAACCATGCTGTTCGCCGACGTCGCCTCAATGACATCGAAGAGTGCGAAGTCATGTCTGTGATCATGTGTGGTGCGTGTATGGGTCATTGTATGTAATGCATCACGGTAGGCGCTACAGATAACAAAAACGGTGTGACATTTCGTAGGATGCAAGCTGGATATGGCTAGAGACATCACGCAACTGCGGGGTACAGAGAGCGGCTGGGATCGGAAATAAGTCATATGAGCAACTGGCGTCTAGTCGCACCTAGATCGGGGTGGTGACGACTAAAACATATCAGGGCAAATAAGTCAGTGAGTGTATCCAGCGGTACGTTTTACATCGCCTCGGACGATCCCTATACAGAATGCGCGACTACCCACCTTCGATTTCGTTCAATAGGGCAGGAGAGAAGGGATCTCAGTCGATTCGATGCGCCCCCATCATTTGGCCGCTGGCTCGGAGATAACTCGCAGCGGCTAAGAATTTACACACCGGTGGGACTGACATGGCGCAGCACTGATTGAAGTCCGCAGTTACGCATGGCACATAGTATCATCCGACTACTCATATGACAAGTGGATGAGTATCAGCAGTATCTGAGTAGTAAATGTTGCGCGAACTGGTTTGAATCTTGCTTTCTGTCAGTAAGAACGCCAGGATGGAACACCCGCACAAACGCACAAATACGTATCAAACACGATTCGCCTGGGCCGCTCTTATGCCCTGCACCCTGCCCTTCTACTCTTGGCCATGCCGCTTGATCTCCCAGGAGAGCTTTTGCAGTGCCCTCTTGATATCCAGAGAAAGCGTTCGATTTCCGCCCCTCAGCTGATCCACTGCATGCCGTAAACGTGTAAGGGTCGCATCTGATGGTGACTCCGACGACGACCCACTCCCAGAGTACAGGTATGTCGACAGCCAACTCGCTGTGCAATCGAGAAGCAGCCGTAGCATCTGCGGGTTATCCTCCAGTACATCCGAATCGCCCCATGCAGTGAATAACAACAATTCAAAGCTGGGACGAAGGAATGCCTTCCAAAGACTCTCAGACGTCCTCACGGGCCCATCTCGTCGGAGGAGCCAACCGACAATGACAGTGAGGGGTAGCGCCATGGTGTATTGGTAGTCCCAGAGTGGCATCATGGCGATGCAGTGATCCAAATGGTCGAAAAGAAGTTTCTTCCGACCTGCATTGTTTGACAGTACCAATGCAATCTCCAAATCGCGAAGGTCACGTTCCGGAATCTTATTCGGATCATCACGGAGCTTGGCCAGAAGTGTATTGAAAGGATCACCGAGTGCAGGCGAAAGGATGCCCAGCAGGTTTTCGTTGAAGTCCTCGCCATTGGTCCGGAGTAGATCCTGTAGCATAGTTGGCGGGTCTTCATGGAGGATGGCGCGATGGAGGAAGCGAACAAGGTTGCAGTTAGCAGCGAGTGTCACGAGCTTGTTGGCGTCGCATGCGCGGAGTAAGGATTGACAAGCAACGATGAGAATTTTCAAGCCAATGTCGCGAATAGAGTACACCTGTCCGGGGCCTGTGGCAGACAAGATATAATTGACGAAATGAGGATCAGAAGCAAGCATGTGGTGCTCGTCCACATTGGCAAGCATAATTTTCAATGCGTATACGACCTGTTCCGAAGTTGCACGCGTCTCATCGTTGAGTAGATACGACAGAAGACACCTGGAGTCTATGCGCAGCTGTGGGTTCGGCACCTGCCCACGGGCATCTCCATTTCTCGAGGGGTTCTCGACCTGGCCTTCAATCGGACTGAAAGCGTCCACATCCATTGCTAGTTGGATAACGCAACTCGCAAAGAGCCACATGCTTTTGCTTTCTCCACTCTCGTCTACTTTCTCTATTGCTTCTTTGAAAGCCGCGAGCATCCAGGGATTGATGATAGTGCCTTCAAAGACTTGTTTAAGGTACGGAATAGAGGCGAGTCTGGAGAGTACAGTCAATGGCACGATAAGACGTCGATGGACATCAGGAAGTAGGGCAAGGTCGACTTTGTTCAACTTTTCAAGGATTCCTTTCAGATGATCAGTCCTGTGATGATGTGAAGTGAGATGGGGAGGAGGTCAGGTTCAGAGGTCACCCACTCTATTTTGTGAAAGTCTTGCAAACCCTGTTTGGCAGCCCTGAAACAGTTGGGCATAAGCACGCTGCCGATATTTATCAGGCAATGAATCACTCACTCGTCCGTTTGCTCGAGATTCCAGCCTACGACGCTATTGAAGTATATTTCGAACGTCCGGCAGTATTGCATTTCTTGTATCCTTTCCAACTTTGACTCTTCAAGCCATTTCAACTTAAGAAACACCCGATTTGCTTCAGGCAAAAAACGTGATTGGCATTGGCGCGGATGCTCCAACCGGAGGAGAATTTCTAGTGGCTGAAGGAGCCAGGCAAGCAACGGCTGCGACACCTCACGGGTTGAAGGGAACTCAACCCCACGATCCTCTGAGCCCAATTTGTGGGAAAGGAGTTTGGTGACAATGGTGAGGATAAAAAGAAGGTCGGAATCAACATCGGGTTTGCTGGACTCCTCTGTGACGCGCTCCAAGGCTGACTGCCAGACATGGGTGCTAACGTCCTTGGACATCTGGCATAGCATGATTACGAAAGCCTTGCCCAATCGTAACGCACGTTCATTGGTAGACCCCTTCTCTGGAATTGAACGAATGAAGATGCTGTACAGATGTTCGGTGGACAGGGATATGTCGAGATCATCTGGCCATTTTACGTCAGGTACGAGCTCCGCTGCTGCCATGAGATTGTCAGGATCAGTTGATGTTTCTAGGATCCAGGCTATGGAACGAGGATCTGAATCGAGAGGATCGGGGCCAGAGTCAAGATAAGCCCTGCGCATGAAGTCCCGAGCGCGGCGAGCTGAGTCGCGTACCAAACAAATGAAGTCGTGGAATCTCGAACGCAGAGTCTTGAGCTGAAGGGATGAACGGTAGAAATCCATCTTAGTCTTGAGATAAACTCTACCCCCAAAAATCCAGGTGACGAACATGAAGACGGGACCGAGGACTGCTAATATTGCTACAAGGATGGTGGACGCGACAGTCAACACTGAAGAAAAGAGGACTGCAGCTATGAACGCCAGTATCCTGTTTGGCAGACTGATCGTGGGTCGCCTCTGAATATCTTTATCGGAGCGCCACGCCCAGTATTCTGCAATTTCTTCGATTGACTTCATTGTGACCCCCATAGCAGTGTGGATTGTGGAAGAGACTGGGGTATGGAACGGACAAGTGGGGGAGAGCAACGATGCCAGAGTGATGAAGAAGTAAAACAATACTCCTAGAGCAGTCGCGACGATGACCATCGTCCCTACCCCATGGTTTAGCTCCCACAAATTGATGGAAAGGGCGATGCTGAATAGCAAAAGTGCCAACTGTATGAGGGCCGGCAATGCTCCCATGAAAACCTCGAACCGCCATCGCTTCAGACCGTCCAGTTTCTGTTGACGTATACGACCACGTTCCTGCAACGGGCCACTTCGAAGTCGAGTGAAATCGCTGAGCCACTGTTTGCCTAAAACAGCTCCCAGAGCGGCAAGCAGACTGGCTGACAATGCCGCGTATCCCAGTATTTGGCTGCATACGACGGCGGAACTAGGGCCATTCCATACAGGGATCCCAAGGGCCTGGTTCGATAGGGCGCTGCTGTTGTTGGCATTGACAAGCATCATCAAGAGGGCGTTAGTCGTGTCGGTGGGATTGGGCTGTAAATCCGCCTGCATAGATACGAGGAAGGATGCTGAAACAGCAGAAAAAAGACCAGCCTGCACGTTGTACGTCAACCGTGTGGCCGAAAAAAAGAGTCAAGAGCTCACAAAAATCAGGACACCTTCTATATTGTTCCCATTTTTCAGAAGAAAATCCTTATCATAGTCGTCCGCTTCCTTCGAATACTTCTGCCAAAATTGGGTTACTCTATCGGAAGTATTGGGTGCCAGATCGTTGGATGAGGATATCAAGCTGTATAGGTAATACAGACATAAGTTAGATCAGCTAGTCAGGATCAATTAACAAAACTTACCCGTCGTTGGCGTTGGCACCGCCTTGGTCCGCCTGCATCGTCACTTGAATCAGTCTTGAGTTTGAGCTCAGGTGCGGAATTGAGCTGGGTAGAGAGCGGCATTCCTCGAGACTTGAACCCTTTTGTAAAGAAAGTTTGAGCGCCTCGCTCAGATTACCTGAGCGCGCAAAGTCGGCGCTTCGCTGAGTAATTTTCCCTGCCACGAGACGACAACTTACCACAATATCAATGGAAGGTCCGTCAGGAAGGTAGCCAATCCCCACGGGCTCCCTTGCAGAAGCGGCACACAAAGGAAGACAAGATGGTGGAAGAGCCTCGGGGGCCCAGAACAGACAACCGGCATCATGATCATGTAACGTGTTCCAATTACTACTTATCACTTGATCGTCGCCGCTCAACGAACGTTTGTGTGGGGGCGAAATGTTTACTTTTGTTTGTACTTTAGCCGTGTTTATCTTCCGAGTCTTGCGGGCCTTTTCCTCCCGGGCCGAGTCGGAATTTGAGTCGAAACTTAGCGAGAAGCTTCTACCACATAGTACCTACGATCAGCCGACCAAGAGATCGACATGCTATCAACAGAGTTGGCAAGCCAACACTGCGAAAGTGAAGTACCTTAGACTTCCTCCGAATCTCAACCGGTAACATTTCTCAAGCTTTCAAGATCCTTGAAGGAGGTTCACAGCTTGATAGGTTCGGGTTGTTTGGCAAGCGCCAGCTACCTTATATCGGAGCGGAGGAGTGCCTATTGCGATGATTATGGAGCCGTACGGTGATAATCCTGCATGTGGCCCGGCCTCTTCTTCCTAAGCCGTGTTGTTCCAAGAGTCATTGATTTGGAAGCTAGTAACCCTGGTCGATACTCTTCCGCTTCACCTTGATCGCTATACGGATTGCTGTGCGATATTCCTCGGTTTGCCCGCTTGATCCGCTCACAATTATCTAGGCACTGCGTTGATCGAAACGAGCCCAGTTGTAACGTAGGGCTGAATGCAAGCGTGTAACAGCCACCCACGCCATTTCACCAAGTGTCTCTCAGAAGCTCTCAGGATGGGGTGTCCCGTGCGAACCTACCTCCCATGACCAAGGTCATGTTATCAACCCAGTGAAATATTTCCCCAGTGCCGGCTGGCATGTCATTGACAGATCCTTTATCAGCATTGATAAGACGGGATGGGCGCAGTTCCGTCTTGCTTATCTTGCAACAGGAACGTCCTTATAACTCCCAGGATTCCATTTCACGAATTTGCTCCTTCTCTCTCTTCTCGCTTATTGGACGGTCGAAAGTTCGATCTTCAGATGGCTACTGCAGCTAACTCTGTCACTCACCCAACTCTTATTCAGGTGAGAGTTCACACGTGCTGGTACAGGATCACCACTTCACATCTCATAGGTTGACCCATTTGTGTGAGTATGCCATGCCATCGGGTTGGCGCCGCTGACTGCTCATCGTTATGCTAAATACCAGACCTGCGCGGGAGCAAAAGGTCTGTACAGATGCTGCCTATATGTACTGTGTATCATGCTCACAATATATCACAGGGTCTACACAACAGATGGCAGTATGTTGATTCACAGGGCTAGGCAGATGTGCTTTAATTATCCTTATCTAGTCCTGAGATTCCCCCGGTTGCAACAGTAAAACCGGGAGAGGTACGTAAATCAAACATCACATACCTGTCGTTCCTAAGTCTTTTCGAGGTATTCAATATCGAATGCGTCGGTATGTCACCCCGGCAGAGAAGCACTCCGTGTTGTCACTTACAGGCTGCGATTGAAAGACTGGACCGGTGCCCAGATTGGGAATAACGATTGTACGTTTCGGTCGTGTCGTCCCTTGCGACGTGCGTTAATCTTGCGTTTGTTTTCTAGTCAGTGATGACATCCGCAATGTTGATCTTACTTCCGTCCACAACTTATCAGGCCCTATTGCTGTACAAGGTGCAGAGCCTGGCGATTGCCTTGTTGTTGACATTCTCGACGGTATGACCCCAAGAATGAATTTGTCAAGTGCGCTAACTTGGATCAACTATAGTGAAACCATTTGACAAAATGCCGTGGGGGTACACCGTGAGTTGGAATTGTTCATCTCGGGCAAAAACATTGACTTGCCACAGGGTATCTTCGAGCTCGAAAATGGTGGCGGATTGTTTGGTAGGATACATACACTCGTGTTCAGAGCGATGTTATAACAGCATTGTCTCTTCCTAGCACGGGAGTTCCAGAGCAGAGCAGCCAAGGCCATCTGGGACTTTGAAGGTGAGATCAATTTTACTTGGAAAACCTTCCGGCGAATCGAGAATGGTACCAGGTGTCTACGCCACATCGAGACACATTCCGGGTGTTCGTTTCGCTGGCGTCTCTCACCCTGGGCTGATCGGAACTGCGCCATCTCGCGAACTTCTCGCTACGTGGAACAAACGCGAGGTCGGTCTGATCGAGGCGCATGCTGATGCCGTACCTCCTGTTGCATTCGGCCCTCTCTCTACCGGTGCATATGTCGGCCAAGAGCTTCCAGCTGATGTGAGGGAGAGGATATACCGCGACGGTGCTCGCACCATTCCTGGACGTGAGCATGGAGGAAATTGTGATGTGAGTGCTCCTACATGGGTGGCCCTGCGTGCATGACTGATAATTCGAGTACAGATCAAGAACCTGTCTAAGTAAGCTCACTATCTGTTGAAGATGCGTAGCTTAGGTTGTCCTACCTCTCCCAGGGGCTCCCGGTGCTACTTCCCGGTCTTCGTGAAAGGTGCAAACCTCTCTGTTGGCGATTTGCACTTCTCGCAAGGCGATGTACGTAAACTATTCTATTCCCGAAAGCATTTCTCTGTGCAATGGTACTAATATCTACGCAGGGAGAGGTATGGCCGATCACCAATGCCAATGCGATCATGCCTAATGTTCATACATCAGTTGTCTTTCTGTGGTGCCATCGAAATGGTCAGGCAGATTTCCACCTTCCCGATGTATGTACTGGCTTACGATAGCCGCAGGCCGGCATCATCAAGTTCAAGACCAGCGTCATCAAGGGCGGCGTCGAGAAGTTTGCGCTCAAACAGCCCATCTTCTTGGTTCGCAGAAAATCAGTTTGGGATATACCTGGGCCTTGAATTCTGACTCACTTCGACAGCCATCCCCTGTGGACCCGTTGTACTCTGCGAAGGTGAGCCAATCCGACGATCACTTTTCTACAACGATGCTTAACAAAACCCAGCTCATCTTTGAGGGTATCAGTGTCGACATTCGTGCGTGATATGTGCCTATGTGTCGTCTCTGTTCGGTTTCGCTGATAAAGAGCCAGACGGTGATGGAAAGCAATACAACATGGACGCGTGAGTCCCACGTTTCATGGAGAATCTGTTGGCGTTGATGCGCTCTCAGCACCGTGGCATACAAGCAAGCTGCACTCAACGCTATCGCGTATTTGCAAAAGGTGTGTGCACCGACAATCGTACTATGGAGTCACCTCTGATCTGGACGTCCAATCGCCCTAGATCGGTTACAGTGAGTAACTTTCTGACCCTGGCCCCGCACGCTCAGAGATGACGGGTATTCGGTACGACTATGCACCCAGCGCGCGAGCAAGCATGTAGGCGTTCCATCGTTCATCTCACCAATGGATTGGGTCGGTTCTGACGTTTTACTAGACCTCCTTCTCTCAGCCGCCCCGATTGAGAGTCATGTCGGTGCTGTTGTGGTATGTGTCCTATCTCCCACTTGGAAGGTGCATTATTGACATGTATGCGTTGGCGACAGGACTCTCCCAACGCCTGCGTCACGCTTGCACTCCCCCTGGGCATCTTCGAGCACGTATGTCCAACTCCCCGTTGCGCCCACATGACAACCACGCTAAACACTAACATCTTGCAGGACATTTTACCCAAGGAAGAGGGCCTTAAGAGGCTTGACTTTGGACAGTGTGCGATCCGCAGCGACGGTGTACTTTAAATAATACTCGTGCACGGTCGTCCTCTGTGTGCACGAAATGACGGATCAAGAGTAAATGTACGAATACAAGAGAGGAACAGAGTTGTTATTGCCTACATATCACATGGTTACATACGAAGTGATCCGTTACAACAGCTACATTTCCAGAAGTGTGCTAGGAACGCACCTGCTCCAGCAGTTTCATGTCTTGTGGCGCACACACCTCCCAGACGGCTTTTAACACCTCTGTTCCAGGATTCATGTCACACACCCACTCAAACAACCCCACTTGCTTGCCCTTCCTCCCGCCCGTCGTCGTCCATCGCGCCAGACATCCCTCCTTCACAACCACGCTCCCCTCATCAATCTCTGCCAAACCCGCAGGCTCCTTCAAAACAATTGTGATACGTGGATCAGAGGGTAATGGGATGGCGCTCCGCACGATGACGCCACGGATCGGCTCCGCGTGTGTGTTGTGGAGAACCGTCGCGCTCGTGTACGTCGTTATCGCTTTGCCGGTGAACGAGGCGACAGAGGGCAGTGCATCCGGCGCGCGATTGTGGATCGTTTTCACGCCAGTGTCGACCGCGAGTGAGCATTCCAGTATTTGTGGCAACTCGGTATTCTGAGGGAGATAGACTGTTATGTGAGTGGTCGAAGAGGAAAATCGTTGGACGTACGTGAATCTCGGCGGACGAGACATGTTTGTCGTTCAGATAGGCCTTGACGGTGCCTGGGAGCAGGACGTACTCGCTGGTGTTTTTGACCTCGCACTGGGTCCGACATTTTGTGAGTATGGGTAAAATAGAGGGAAAAGTGTTACGCACTGTGTAATAGACACGGGTGTCGATACTGGGCACAACGACTCGCATGAACTCCGCCTGGAGAGGGAGCGAAGCAACCAGCACATGATGCGCGGCGTGGTCAGAAGGAATAAATGTGCATCCATTGGCAATATGCGTGATCGGATCTTTGCTATCCTGAATATCCCAAGCCGCGAGAGTGTGAGTGACATCTTGGAAAATATAGCATGAGAAACGACGCATACACGAGAAATGAGCTGCGAGACCGTCTGAGATGGAGCGTCCAGGTTAGGAGCCTCATCTACCACTGGCATTGGAGAAGCGGCGCGGCCGAATTGCGGGACTTGACGTTCACGTTCCGCCCTTCCATCGATTTGACCCAATTGGCTCGCTGGAGCACTGAAAGTAGTTGGCTGTCCAAACAACCCGAACCGGGGCGGGTTCGCGGGCAGAAAAGCGCTCGTCGGACCGAGACTGATGTTGATCTTCTTTGGCTCAGGGAGTTGGATCAACTGCGACACCTGGTCCGCTGTGGTCAACGCCAAGCTAATATTTTCCCAATTTTCACCTGTCCATTGCGAGACCGTACACCGAAAGTCGAGCGTCACCGTCGGCGACGGTGTATTTCCTGTCATTGAAATGTGAAGATCGTACGCTGGTTTCCACGAAACTTGCTTGACAACTAGGGAAACCATCTTGTCAGGAGGGATAGTTTGGAAGATCATGGTTGTCCTTACCATAGGTCACGGTGAGCTCCGCAGCTTTCACGGGGACTTTGCTATCGCAAGAAAGAACAGCCACAACTTTGACCGGTAAATTGCTACTAAGCCTTGAGAGACGCCCCTTCTCCTCCGTGATTTTATTGCAGACGTCAGCTAGCTTGCCATCTAGCTCCGCAATCACAGCAGAGCGTGTGATCCCAATCTCGACAAATTCATCAAAGAAAGCGACCATCTGAGCTGCCTCCGGCTGGCCTTGAGACTTGCATTGTGCGAGCGAGTCCATGTAGGTTGTGAGGAACGTGAAGCTTTGCAGCCTGAGGCGCCTTTCATCTTCAAGTCGCAGTCGTTCTGCTTCCAGTTCACGCAACGTCTGGCCGGAAGGCAAAGAATTCTGAGAGCCGGCGATGGAAGTGTGGTAGTGATCGAGAATCGTTACGTTTCCAGACGTGGACGTTACTGAGACGTCATCAGCCTCAATGCTGGCAGGGAGATGGACGATCTCGATGACTTGTGGTTCATCCTATGGCAACACTCGGCATTAGAAATGGCAAAACACATCGCGAGATGTCCTACTTGGGAGCAGAGGAAGGACAAAGGGAACGTGCGAGTGATCTCAGCGCTACTCGAGCTTTGAAATAATTTGACAGCCTTGATGGGGAATTGATTCGCTTGTATGACTGTCGTGTTTTCTAACAGAACCTTACTACTACTAGTGACCATATCAATGGCAAATACTGAAAGTCGTGGCAAAGGACAAGCTGTGAAGGATTCAGCATAGAGCCCAACCCACTCGCCCGCTTTTAACTTCCAATCAAAGGCAGTGCAACTGCCACCGTCTAGTACGCTACACAGGATCTTGCATTCTCTCATTAGAATTCCCTAATAACATAAATAGCGCCGCTTTGAGATCAGGATCACTCAAGGGCAACTATTGGATGCAAGCGTCAACTACAGCACAGCGAGAATACACACGATGAGGTGACGAAATAAGTCAAGAGAGATCCTCTAAAGCTTCGAGCCTGGCAACTTGCCTGATCAATGGAATCAGAAAAAAAAATTTCCCTCCAAGTAATTTTGTTTACTTGCCTATCCCTGACTGCCTCTTGCCATCTCTGGAGCTTGGCAATCTCATGTAATTGGAACCCGTAAATCCGTGGCCGATATCTATCTGCCTTCAAAGCCACATTGGCTGTGCTAGCGGGTTCATTGATCACCTCGGCTACCTCTGGATCCTCCCTCGCGCGTCTGTTCCTCTTTGCGTCGGTCTCGTTGACTCGAGGAGGTGGCGCTGGCTCAACGGGACCAGCTTTTGGAGGAATGAGATGTGGATAAACCATAAAAAGCAGATGCGGGAATGAAGTGCCAAAATAAGCCCCATCTATGGATCCGTGTCGTGAAGACTTGGGAGAGTAAACATCTTCACAACGACCACAATAAAGCTTGACTGATTTTTCGTAAGGTATGTCGCTGAGACCGACGGGTAGGAGAGGCTGAGATTGGCACAAGACTCTAGGACATCGACCGAAATCTACTCTCTTGAATTTTTCAAGCTGGAGAGTATAAGATTTGAGTTGGAAAGAACGATCGGATGCATACCATTTTTGCGAGACCGCGTGCCGTGACGATCCACCGCGCGTGGATGAGACCATACAACAGGCGTGCTTGGACATCCAATGCACCCCGAAGCTCATCCTGAATGTCATCATCTGCTGGATGGCGTAAACCGCATGAACTTAGTACACGATTGGGACTAACCAAGATTATCTGTGATCAGATCAAGAGCCTGGGCATAGTTGGAGACCTCGTTGTTGAGGCCCGTCAAATTGAACCTGTCCAGGATATAATCCTCCTCGACTTCACAGAAGTATTCGTTGCCTTTCGAAGACAAGAACCAGGATATCCACTACCGCACGTCGTCGTCAGATTCGTTCAGATGGCATACTGGGGTGCCTCACCGAGCTAGACAATCGTGTGAGCCATTTGTCCGGCGAGATGAACAAGTGGGAAGCTTACTTGGAATAATCAGAATCGGAGCCCGTAGAGGCATCGTCCACTGCGCGACCGAGCATCGGATCAGTTCTTTGCTGAGGTCTGTCGTTTTCCAACTGACTTGTGATGGTCGACTGGCAAGTACTTCGATACTCAGTAGGGCAAACCCGAAACCGAAGTGGCGGTGCCGGAGGACCAGATAGTAGCCAAATACAGAAAAGGAATAAAGTTCACACATCCATATACTTCCCACTCGCAGTTGTCTCGCCAAAGTGCACTGAAACAAGTTCAGAATCATACAGACATACGTCTCACATGCCAGAAGCTGTGGTTCTGGACATGCCAACAGATCTTCGTTCCACAAACACCCACGTTTCTCCTTTCGAACTGCAAGAAGATATTGAAAACAAGAACCGTCGGGGGATCACTACATGGACAGTCGACATCCCCGATGCGAGGAAAATTCAACAGAGTGATATACCACGACCGCCGCCATTGTGGAGAACTCTCGAGTTTTTCTTCTACTACTTGGTAGCCGCGGTCGTCATCCCTTTCATGGTATGGGTGCCGATCAACTTGAGTTCACGTGCGTCACAGTCAAACTGCCATGCAATGTTTATTCTGATCTGTATGTTACTTGTAGCCACCCACGCAAACTATGGGCTCTTTCACTACAAACTTAGTTCAGGCTGGCTCTTTGGTCGTCGAGTTGTAAGTACATTCATCCAGTGGGATAGAGTGCAGCACGGACACATTATCTTAAAACGTGATGCAATGCACATCCAGGACAACAGTGACGCTCAATATCGCGCCTTTCGAAACAACGTACCTGTGCTAGCCTTTCTGGTTCTCGTACACGTCGCGCTGAAATCCATATACACCCGCTTTGCAACCCGTTCAATATCAGGGGCGCCAACCGACAAAACCTTTCTCGTTCCTTTTACTAATTTGTTTGCTATATTATACCTCATCGGACTGCACGGAACAAGCACTTTAAAGATATTTATTATTTTGACCGCCAATTATTACATTGGGAAATCGTTCGCTAGATCACGGGCCGGTCCAACGATCACTTGGATATTCAACTTTCTCATTCTATTTGCGAATGAGTGGAACGAAGGATACCTCTTTTCGAGCCTTCACCCTGCTTTAGCACCGTTGGTAAGCGAGCCATCTTTGTATGCTACATGATCTCATTTGCTTTCAGGACACATTTCACGGACTCTATCCCCGCTGGCAAATCAGCTTCAATATCACAATGCTGAGGTTGGTATCATTTAACATTGATTATTACTGGGCATGCACATTGCCCCACCCACCAGTGGTCCGTGCTGGTTTATCGGTCTGACTAAAATCAAATCTAAGTCATCTACTGCAGCCAGAGGCAACGCTCACCGAAAAGCAACGATGTACCCTGCCGCATACCCTCGAACACTATACCTACGCGAACTATCTCGCATATGTGCTGTTCCCCCCACTATATATTGCTGGTCCGATTCTGACGTTCAACAACTTCATGTGGCAGGTCCTCTTTTTTTGTTTCCTTCTCTGGTATCTGGTCGACTCAATCAAAGGATTTTTAGCTGCGTCGGCCGGTTGATATTCGACCAGGAATACTCATAGGTTACCTGACGCGGTTCCTTATCAGCCTCATGACCATGGAATTTATTCTCCACTATATGTACGTGGTCGCAATCAAGGATACAAAAGCTTGGCAGGGTGATACACCCCTGGAACTGAGCATGATCGGCTTTTGGAACCTCATGGTTGTTTGGCTGAAAGTAGGCCCTTGGCACAATTGCATTTATGTACGCTAATTCTCCATTTCTGCAGCTTCTTCTTCCTTGGCGATTCTTTCGACTTTGGTCGCTAGCAAGTGGTATCGATCCACCAGAGAACATGGTTCGATGCATGGCAAACAACTACTCTACACTCGGTTTCTGGCGAAGTTGGCATCGTTCGTACAATCTATGGATAGTACGGTAATAATATTTCCTGATCCCGAGTTCTGCATTCACTCACGAGCAGCAGATACATATACATTCCGCTTGGTGGCACCAAGAACGTAGCTGTTACCACAGCGCTCATATTCACTTTCGTGGCCTTGTGGCATGATCTATCATTCCGCTTACTCGCATGGGGATGGCTCGTTAGCCTGTTCATTCTTCCAGAGCTGCTCGCGGCCACACTCCTCCCCCAACCCAAGGTTCGTCTCCATTCTCTAATTGAACCACTACTTTATCATCACCGCTCATTGTTCGCGCGATTAGTACGGACGGTATGGATGGTACCGGCACGTCTGTGCCTGTGGGGGCGTCATCAATGTTCTTACAATGATTGCGGCAAACCTTGTTGGCTTTGTCATCGGGACAGACGGAATTCTGTACATGGCCAACCAAATCACGGGAAGCTTTCAAGGTATCTTTTTCGCTTTTCGCTTTTTTTTTTTTTCTTTCAATTTGAATTCGTCTCATGCGCGTTTGAAAAAGGCCTTCGGTTCCTAATCGGTGCGTGTGCGTGTCTGTTCGTGGGAGTACAGTTGATGTTCGAGTATCGGTGCGTCGCAGATTTCTTTCCGTGTTGTTTCCTTTTCGTGAGTGTCTAACACGCTCGATGATAGGGAAGAAGAAATACGACGAGGGATCTTCCGGAGGTGTTGACACCTGGGTTGGGCACAGGCCATTCATGGATTCGAACATGCATATTGTGAACGCGGCCCATCACCACGTTCGTGGGTGGTGCATTGCAAAATTTTCATTAATTATGTTCCGCTTACCAAGACCCATAAAATGATCCATTTCATTCATTTGGAAAGACTGCGGGTGGGTATTATGATTATAAATGCAACGCCTCGGAGAACAGCCTCGTCACCTTCAAGTCTGAGGTCTTCCTACGGACGTCAATCCAGGGATATCACCCGAGAGCTGCGCCCAAAATGAACGAGACAATAACGGTGCACGTGGCATGGGACTACCCACTCTCACATGCACGTCACCCTGCTCGGAAAATGAAACGGCTTTTATTCAAGTCGTCTGAAGCGTCTCGAGTCGGTCCACTTGCTTTCGTGTTCTCAACTGAAATGGTGTTTACCATCTAGCCATAGATTAGAATAATATACATACACTATGTTTACAACGTATACAATCCGGATGTATGTGAGCCCACAAGATTATGACAAGAACGTACCATGAATGTATCCATGTACTAACTCTACGCAAATAAGCCGTGTGAAGTGCACTGAAGAAGCGATGCCAAGAAGCTAATGATGGTGAGAATAACGATGAAAATGTGATGCGTTGCAGTCGCAGTAGATGATCGAGATCGCTGAGAGGAACATGCAAAAAAAAATAGGGCTGATCGCACTTCAATCAGACTGTCTGACCCAATCCGAGCGCAAAGAACCGCGAGTTCATCCTCTCCTCCAGGTCCCTCGTCCGGTCCTTGGCTCGCTCTCGGAGAATACCCCACTTGACCCACCAGTCATCTGCCTGATCTTCGGGATCGTACCCGAACAACTCCTTGACTTGTTCCCACTGGTCAAGCGGTTTGCTGTTCGAGAGCATGGGTCGTCCTTCGGCAACCTGTTTACGTAGCATGTTGTCGCGCTGCTCTTGTTGTGGACCGTGGGGCATCATTTGAAACAACAGATTCCCTTGTTCACACTTGACGACGCTTGCACAACGACCTTCGCGGAGCTCTTGGAGCGCGTACAAGAATGTCGGTATTTGGTCTTCCGATCTTAGATGAGAAAAAAGCTTTGCCAGTACTGCCGAGTCTTCCACGGCAAGCGCACCACCTTGAATCGATCCAGCCTGCTCGTAAGAGTTGATGGTGAATAAATGTTATCACTAAGCACATCTATTGCACGAACCGGTAGTGGATGCGCGGCCTCTCCAATGACCAGTACTCGGCCACTATGGTGCACCCAGTTTTCTAATGGTGGTGTAATTTTCACTTGAACACGTGCAGGAGATTTCGCAAGTGTTGCCAATTTAAGTAACCTGAATTGACCTTGAGAGAGGAGATCGGATTATCTTTGTGTTCACTCTACCTTGGCTCGCAAAGACCCAACTGTTGTCGCAGCTCCTTGAGAGTGACTTCGGCTGCCCAACATTCGTCGTCACGATACTTGTGTCGCGTCGGTTGGACCCAGATGTGAAGAGCGTACTCAGCCTTGCCACCCTGAAACCGGTCTCAGTGACCTGGCAACATGGTTCGTGGTTTAACCCAAAAAAACTTACCAGGCGGAAACAGGACACAGCGGCATTGTGTCCAAGCCAGACAAACAATTTCTGAAAGCGAATCAGCGTCAAACGGTACTCAGGCGAATGTCCCCAGACCAACATGTTGTGAGCTACAAAATTCTGCAAGAGCGGGCTCTCGTTGCATCAACTCCACGGGGATGGTCGTACTATTTCTCCGACAGTGAGCGATATGGTAATGGGTTTACGGAAGAAACGTACTTGTAGAACAGGCAATGGGAAGGTTCGGCCCGAAATACGTTCCTCCCCGTGATGGCTTGTTGTATCAAACCGGAGTACCCGTCTGCACCGACGATCACATCGGCTTGTAGCTTCGCTCCAGTAGACAATGTTACTTGACAGGCGTCACAATCTACTGATACAACCTTGACGCCGCTGTGGACTTGTGCACCAGCCTCGACCGCAGCGTCAAACAGTAATCGGCGCAAATCAGCGTGCTACGGCATTGGGCATCAGAAAGGACATTATGCGGTAACGACACTCGATCTCAAAAACTCACGTGACAAAGCAGAAATGCTCCACCAGTCTCTGTAAATATATCTTCATCCCAAACGTGCATCCCCAGCACTTCACCTGTTTCGTCTGTGGAGGCATGGTAAGATCTTGAATAAAGCACGGCAAAGAAACCCACATTTAGTCATCTCAAATGAACGAGATTCGACGGATATAGCTTTCAAAGCGTCCTTCAACCCCCACTTGTATAATATCTTCACCACGTTTGGAGGTAAACGAATACCTCCATGTGACATCTACGAGTCGGTCAGGAAAGTAGAACACCAAGTGGCAACACGCACTTTTGAACTCTCCGAGTCTGTAAACTGTTCGAGAACGACGACCCGGTGTCCTACTCGTCTCAAGGCCAGTGCGCAGGACAAACCGGCGAGACCACCACCAACTACAAGAAAATCAATTTGCAACTCGGCACGTTCATAAGTAGGATGGGACTGAGCCCGCCATCAGCACATGGTTTGGGTAAACAGACTTGACGCGCACTGTAAATTCGAACATTGATTGAAAGACTTTTGATGGGTAGAAGGCAACGTAAAACGGGGGGAAACGTACGGGTGATGATGGTCAAGGACGGACCATTTAAGTATGAGCGCTGGCACGGCTAAGTGCTGTCAGCTCCCATAACCAGGAAAGCTTCGAAAAAGGGGTGAATCTTATTTTCCTCTGTATGTGTGGGTGCAACTTGAAAAAAACAACGCGGCGACTTGCCACTAACAAATGGAATAATTGGACGCGGATTACCAACGCAGTACCCCACAATCAAAGCCGAAATGGACCATCCTAATCAGTGAACTCCAAGGAGTATTGGTTAACCCGAATCCTTCCTCGACATCCCATCCCTCGCTTCCTGGGTGGTTGTCAAAGCAACTTGAGTTTCGAGGCATCTCACGGGCCCGACAGCATGCGGCGGACGACGATAGGTCCGCATCCTTGTGTCAGCGTTTGTGATGGTTGGATCGGGGCCAGACCCTACTACAGTAGCACAAGCAGTTTGCCTG
>JBBPSA010000006.1:0-29981 GCA_038093355.1 Boletus calvinii | reverse complement strand
TGAGGGCGTGTCTGGCCAGAGACCGTTGTCGGTGGTGAAGGTAGTTTAGTTCTAATGAAACGACCGAGCAAACTATCCCCTTAGGGCTAGCGTGAACGATCTAGTGGAAACGTAGGGAAGGGAAACGCTTGTTACTACCCACTAAAGGGCTGTAGGCAAGACTATGGTAAAGGTAAAGAATATAAGAGGCGATGAGGAGGTCGAGTCGATTCTGAGGGGACTTTGCAGGGGAAAGACCAAGAGAACTAAACTGGAGTTCTCTGGCGGCTGCTTTGGCCTTTATATACTACTACAATGTTTGTACATGTGTATGCTAGATCTGGCGATATAGATAAGAGCGTATAACACCATTGGCTAGGAGTCAGAGTGAGTCATATCAAGAGATAAGCACAGCCTTGAAGCGGAGATTAGGTGGGCTGTGCTAAGTGAGTCATAAGGAGCGAGTCATGCTTGGCGTGGAAAAGAGAAGCCAAGTTTAGACATAGGGCGTTCAGAGAACGGAGCGAAGCGGGAAAAGATGTTAAGGTAAAAGTGTAGCAGTACTTTGGTAGCAAAAGAGGTACTGAGCTGTACCGTTCGTAACATAAAGTGACAAGAATATATTTAAATTTTGCATTTTGAAAGTTTTACATGGACCCATGTAATGATAGTAAGTTAGTAATCAAGCACATGTTGTGAATGGCAGCCATCAAGTAGTACACAGAATATTACAGCTGTTTTCATAATAATAGGCCATTATATTAGGAATACACATATGGGTGGACTTCAAACCTTGGCAAGCCAAAGTTGCCAAGAGTCTGCAGAAATAACAAGTCCCTACTAATCTGCAACCAGATCTTTCAGGAACTACATATATGAAAGTATGAGACATGCATTAAGGGGCACCCATCATGGCATCCAACAAGTTCAGAAGCCTGAGTTGGCCACCATCTACAACTGATTTCTTCACTATCTTATCTGTTCCTCAAAAGCACTTGCAGAGACTCCTCATGGTCCTGGGACAAACTCCTATATATTCAGCTATTTGTATATTATTTAGATTGGATTGCACCAATATTTGAAGGGCTACCTCCTTCTCTGCTTTCAAGGAGATGACTCAATGCATTGTTGGAGCAGTGAAACTCTGACTCCACCTGTGTGTGTATTTTTCATGTTAGGCCTATCATTATGAAAACAGCTGTAAAAGACAAATTGGTGTGTTTATATCAGCAAAAGCAAGAAGAATGGTGTGAATATCTGCTTGAATGTCACCATGAGGTTGCCACATAGACTGTTGAGTGCTTGGATCACATAGCCAATAGTTAGAAGCACTACTATGTGCTGCATCAATGGATCCATACCTAAATGACTGATGAAAAGATGCACCAATGATGAGAGGCAATTGCTTGTCCTGACAAGGCACCAACAACATGGGCAACAATATCAACATTATCTCAGACTCTGTAAAGTCACTTGCAGTGCCAAGATGCTTGGTCCATCTTCCCTACACTCATATGAGTGATAAACAAAAAAAAAAGACATGCCAGACTGAAGGTCATGCTGGAGATAGGATTTGTGTACTATCCATCTCTTCACTTGTCCATAGAACCACCTTTGGATAAAATCAACATTAAGCTCACACTCTAAGGCCTTGGCATATTCAGCAAAGCTGGAATGTGCCATGAATGTCAAAGCTGTTAGAATGCAGAAGAGAAGGGTAAAAGTGTTGTGTAGGTGCATGGATGTACAAGGCTGAGTGTTTGGTGAGATGGATGTGATGGTGTGCAAGTGTACATGCTGCATGTATATTTATATGGATGTATAGGAGTATAAGGGGGTGAGGTAGTAGCAGCAAGGTGAGGGTTAGCATATATACCTGCATGAATGTCATTGTTGTTTACATTTCCAGGCCACTAGCATCATGTCATTGTTCTCATCCTCATTCTTAATGTGTCACCCTTCACATGCACACTCCACAGTATACATCATCACTGTGGTGTCAACAATGATATCATATTATTAATGAAGTGAATACATTGATGCCCTTGTGGCTGAGTGGTTAATGTTGCCAACTTTCTATTTTGGGAAGTTGTTCATTCAATTTCCCCTTGTGCATTTTGTTTTTCACACCCCTTTTACCTTTTCCATTCAATGTTTTATGCAGCATCCCATGGAGATTTGTCACATTGTGTTACAAATGGTACATTTTACTACTAAACCATCCCTACACTTTTTACCTTACGCTTTTGTTCCCCTTCGCACCACTTCCTGAGTGCCTTATGTCTAAACTTGGCTTCCCTTTTCCATGCCAAGCATGACCCATGACTCATAAGCACAGCCTCTTTTAATCTTCACTTCATGGCTGTGCTTATCTCTTGCTCTGACCCACCCTGACTTCCAGCCAATGGCATTATGTGCTCTTATCTACATTGTCAGATCTAGTGTAAACATGTACAAACAATAGTAGTAGTATATAAAGGCCAAAGCAGCTGTCAGAGAACTCCAGTTTAGTTCTCTTGGTCTTTCCCCTGCAAAAGTCCCAAGCAAGATTGACTCGACCTTCTCGTCGCCCCATCTCTTAACCTCTTACCTCTCTCTCTTAAGTCCTCTTTATGGCCCTTCAGTGGGTAGTAACAGGGCGTCTCCTCTCCTACACCTTTCTAGTTAGATTGTACATGCAGTCCTTAGGGATTGTTTGCTTGGTCACTTCACATTGCTCCAGATATGTTACACCACTAATCACAGCACAATAATTAACAGAATTCATCTAATTTACAATAGGCTCACTTGGATCATGATACTGCTGGAACTTAGACTTCAAATTTTTGGTGGATGACTCATGACACAGAGGCATGTCATGTTGAACTTTTTAACTAAGAGCTCAGGCTTTGATATCACTATGAACACATATGTACATGGCATTTTGACAGAGAAGATGTAACTGGTTGTGTCATCATGCATCCAGCAGTTAAGCCTAAGGGTCATGTCTGAGATAATGGTGACAGAGGGTACAGCTGTATCTGAACCTAAGAAATAAAGCTGGTCTGAAGCATGGTGACAGAATGGCTTCATAAGGGTGCATTAGAACAGGGTGGGTTGAGAAATTCCTCTTCTCCATCATCAAATGCTAAAAAATGCTTGAATACTTTGGTTCATAGGTCAAGATACAAAGCACCTTGCAACAACAACTGCTTGAACCTGTCTTTTAGATGTTTCTCATGAGCCTTGAAGATAAGAATAGAGTAGAGCCTGAGATATTTGGAGTTCACATTGCAGAACTTAGGTTTTTTGTTCCTTACGACATTCTTGAAGGTTCTGATAGTATTGTTTTTTTGATATCTCAACAGGAAAGATGTTGTTGACATTGTCACCATAGATCCAACTGAGTTCCATCTTGAGAATATGTCCAGGGGTTGGAAAAATCAGCAGGTTCATTATAGAAGCCTTGGACTCAATTGGTCAATCCCAGCTCTGGCCAGTCATGGTGATCCAAAGTGGCTGGTGGCAAGACTAGATGTGCTTCCTGACTGGTGGGAAATAATCATCCTCTAGGCATTTCTGAACCCACAAACCAATGCCTGCAATCAATATTTTAATGCCCATATACTTTTACTAGAGATAGGGGTTTTTGAAAGGCCTTCATGTAAATACATACATATGTTTAACATTTTAAGTAAACTATCTAGAGAACAACAAATAACAGCAAACCTTTTTTTTTGTCTAGTGCTCTCCAAAGTAATATATGTTAAATTGAACTAGTTAAGGGGGACCCTGTTCCTGAAGGTTAAAAGCTAATTTATATAATTATGGTTTCCTATTAGTAATAAATTGGTGACAGACATTTTGGAATCTGAAGATCTAACCTTTCAGTCCAGGAACATGATTTAACAATCTATTTCTTTCTTAGATCCTTTGAATCCTTTCCATATACTGAGGCCAGAGAAATGGAACCACTTGAACTCCAGTTCTGGATGCATGGTGATGATATCAGTCAAATTTTTTTCTTATTGAGATTTTAAAAACAAAAACCATTGGGCTCCTTCTCAAGGAGACAATCAAGAACAAGAAATCTGTGGCCTTCTATGATGTATGTAGATATGGACAGGCTCAACCTCTATTCAAAAATGAACATCTTGTTCACAAGCTCAATCATTGGATGCCAGATTGTGCTTTATGCCTCCATCAGCAAACTGACCATTGTGAACTATAGAGCAGATAGAAAACAACATCTGTTAGGGTCTATACAATCTGCACAGATGTGTGGCTGTGCACTATTCCCTCCAACACCAAGTACCCAATCTACACAGACATGCAGCTGTGCTCACTCAAGTATACTAACACTATAGACACTATAGTACTTGATTTGAGTTGTGCTGATCTCAGTACAAAGTTTTTTCTATTGTGTATGCCTGGTATGATCAAAAGACACATTTTTCACCATAATACATCCAACATCTACATAGCTAGCTGAGCAGACAGACTCGAAATAGTCCCCATTTAAGAAGCTTCCATTGGCTCTAATTTCCTATATTACCTGGTTTTAGCTCAGGATAGCTCTAGCCTGACCAACAGGCACACAATCCAAACAGATTTGCACTGCCATAAATAATCTTCTTTTAGCCTAATATTTCCAGCCAAAACAATCAGCATATAATTTTCATATCAGCCCTGATGGCCCTCTTGAAGTGTGTTGCACCAGCAAACTCTGAGTTCACCTTAAAGATGCTATCTTCAAATTTTCCATTTATCTCTCCCTCACTGATCAGCTAATAACATTAAGATTGTAGTCTGGAACAGGGATAGTGTGCTCAGAAAAGAATACCTTGGCAAGATTGCCCTGCCATTGGAAGATTGATCCAGAGAGGGAAACCCCTTTAGTTTCAGAGACAATTAGCACAAGGTGCTGTTGATTGTACAGCCAGTATCACCTCTGCTCACATTCTTTCCTCCTTACAGCTGTCTTTCTTAGCTCTTGTCCACCCAGGCAGCAACATGTACCTCTGGCTCAGTGCAAATCAAACCTGGAGTTGTCATTCCACTCAATACTCATTCACTAGTAGGCCTTGATGATCTTTTTTGCAAGCTTTCCAAACATTCCTGTTAAGCCCTGTCTCTACACCACTTGTAAGTCAGTTTTTCTTTTCTAAATGACCCTGAATGAGACATCACTTCAGACAGCAGGTAACCCTTCATTTCTATCTGACTGGGCCTATCTTTGAAGATAATGGTAATATCCTGTTCCTAGTCCCTTAATTATTCTGCCTCCACACTCCTTTGCCCATGATTCATACCAACAAAGGTCCCAGATCAAAGAGGATGCCTGGTATCATTCACCCCTTTCCTTTCATGCAATTGGCAGTATCTATGCCTGCCACCATCCTCAACACCCCCAAGCAAACTTTCAAAACTATTTGTTCACAGTCCACTGCTATCAGCACATCTATCATACAAGAGAGCACCTACATCCATGCCCTCAATAGTAGATTTGATGGTCCCATTAGTTGTGGTTGCTCCACTACCATTGATGGTGATGGAGAACATGTCATTCATGCTCACCTATCCCTTCTTACTTCAGGCATCACTGGCTGGCTAGTGCTGGATCCATTTTAACAATAAGTGTTGCCACTGCCACAGCAACCAGTCCAAGCAATTATAGGAGCTGAATAAGAGTGCCAATTACAGCACCTCCATTCTGGAATGTGTCCTCTATTCACCTGATGTCTGACACTGCCAACTTTTTAATATCCCAGCAGTATCCACTTTCAAGACATCTAGTCCCTTCACTGTGTACTAATAGTGCCCTGTTCATAGACTCCCAGCAAATATTCCATATTTCTTATATCCTCTGTCCATTAGCTCTAATTTCAGTAGTTGACACTTGAATTTAGATCAATTTTAATCCTTTCATCAGATCACAGACTTTCCACTCATTCCATTCAACTTGATATATTCAGTGGGATTCCAGCCTACTTCCAAGGTGGATACTATATTTTACATACAAGCCTGAATTTTTGGCTGAATCACATAGATGTGTAAATCAATAGTGTGAACCTAAATTGCATGCACACTGATCTTAGTTTTATACATTATTTTATTTTAGTCTTTTTTTTGGGGAGGGGGGGGGTTATGGCACCATATTACACAGGCTGGATAGTCCACCAGTAGCTGTAGATCAGCTATGGTATTATCTGAACCATGCAAGTCACATCAAAAAATTTATAGGAATTTAATGGAGTTTCTATCTGCAATGCTGCTTCACACAGAATCACACCTACTATAGCTCCCCAGCTCTGAACCCACTCCCATCCCTTTCATGCTTTTCAGTACCTATGACCTTTGGGAGAGCACCACCCATGATTCTGAATGGATCCCACTCTTCTTCACTGTGGATTCTACAATAAAATAGTGAATGCATTCACTGTCCTGGAAAATGGTAAAATCCACTATCCTTGGATTTCCTCTAATGGCAAGTTCACTCTCTGGTTTTTAAATCATGTGATCTACTGTCTCAGATATGCTTCAAATCACCAGAGATTACCAGCAAATCTCTGTAATCACATTACACACATTGAAAATTTCTTGGAACTCCTCAGATTGATATCCAGCTGGGACTGTATCCTCCACAGACAGCCAACTCCTTCTGCTGGCCAGACCATTTCAGTCATGCCATCTTACTGCCTTTCTTGCCATGATGTACAGTGGCTCAAATAAGTGTTCCAATGTTGAGCCATTTTGAAGAGATTGGAAAGTGAAGGCAGAGCAATAATAAATCAAGTAAAATGCTTGCAGCATGAATGAAAGTACTTGCTCTTGGCATTCAGAAACCACTTTTGTCATGTGATTTAGTTGCCATGGGAGTGAGGTACAAGCATTTCAAAATCATGTGTCATTGGGACATTTATTTGACCCTATATTTGATAATTATTATCTCATATGTAACATAAGCATTTGACAGCTATTGATGGTTCCTATATTACAAAGTTGTGCAATTATGTAAATGATATAATTCTAAGCAATATAAATACCCTGTGTCCCACTTTAATTGACCTCACCACACTATAAAGTCCATTCCCATCTCTATTAGAGCCAATATCCTTGTTCTCTCTGAATTTGATCTCTCTGCTAGACAGATTGCATCCAAGACTGATCTAGGAAAGTCCACTGTGGCCAGGGTCATCAAGGAGATCTTTCCAGAAAAGGAGAATGTCAAGTTAGGATGTTCTTTCAAGCTTTCTTCTCTTGATAAGAGAAGAATTGTCTTTAGTATTACCACTCACTGGAGAGGCTGAGAATGCTGTCCAAGCCATCCATCTCATCCACTATGCCCTGTGCTCTTCTATCTCTGCCCAAACCGTTCACAATGTTCTCAAGGCTGCTTCTTTAAAGGCTGTGGTCAAGAAAAAAAGCCTCTTTTGTCTATCAAGTATAGAAAGAGAAGGCTGGACTTTGCTCTCAAGTACAAGGACTGGACTGTGAAGGACTGGACAAGAGTTATTTGGTCAGATGAGGCAAAAATCAACAGGATTGAGTCAGATAGAAGGATGTATGTGTGGAAAAAGGCAGGTCAGCCTTTATAAAACAAGGAGGTCCAGGGAACAATGAAGTTTGGAGGAGGTTCCTTGATGGTTTGGGAATGCATGGGCTGGAATGGAGTGGGGAACTTGCAGAGGTGGAGGGGAGGATGGATGCTGACCAATATGTGTCCATTCTAGAGGACAATCTGCTTCCCAGCATGGAGAATTCTGGGATTCCTGAGGAGAGCACCATCTTTCAACAGAATAATAACCCTACACACTCCTCAAAAAGAGCTCAAAACTGGTTTAAATCTCAAGGGATTAGGCTTCTTGACTGGCCAGCATAATCACCAGACCTCAGCCCTATCGAGCACCTTTGGAAACATCTCAAGAAAAGACTTAATAGCTATAAATGACCAGTAAGAGGAGTATAAAAGCTCTGAAAGAGAATTGAAGCAGAATGGAAGAAGATAGAGGTTAAGGTGTGTCAGAAACTAATTGAGAGTATGCCTAGAAGATTTGAGGCAGTGATACAAGCAAAGGGAGGGTGTACAAAGTACTAAAATCCATAATGTAATTTCAGGTTAAATAGGTGTCCCAATGACAGATCATTTTGAAATGCTTGTACCTCACTCCCATGGCAACTAAATCACATGACCAAAGTGGTTCCTGAATGCCAAGAGCAAGTACTTTGATCCATGCTACAAGCATTTTACCTGATTTATTTGCTATGCTATAACTTTCCAATCTCTTCAAAATGGCTCAACACTGGGACACTTATTTGAGCCACTGTACCTCTGGATATATTGTAACTATCAGCAAAACAACTGGTCCAAACTCCTGCCCCTCATGGAGTTCACATACAATAATGCTCCAAATACTACCATTAGAATGTCACTGTTCTTTGCTAACCAGGGTTACCACTCCAATATCACTGTTCATCTGGAACATGATCTCACCTCCACTTGAACCAGAGAGTACTCTGTTAACCTCAACTCCCTCCATGAATTGCTTCAAGAGAAAATGGCCCATGCCCAGTGGTAATACCAAGGACCTGCAAATGCCCAATAAACTCCAGCACTGGACTTCAAAGTTGATGATCAAGTGTTTGTCAAGGCTAAATATTTCTGCTCTACATGACCCTCAAAGAAGCTCTCTGAGAAGAACCTTGGGCCATATACAATCATTGCATAGGCAGGCTTCCATTCCTTTATGCTCCAACTATCTAACTTCATAAACTCCATATAAAATGACCAAGCAAGCTATCTGGTGAAGGACCACATTACTAAGTCTAACTGGAGAAGTGTAGGATGAAGGTAATGCTTGTCACTACCCACTTAAGGGCCATAGGCAAGGTTTATACAATAGAGGAGATGGGGTCAAGTCTATCTTGCTTGGGATCCAACCACACTGGCTTGCAGGGAAAAGGCCAAGAGAACTAAACTGGAGTTCTCTGGTGGTGACTTTGGCCTTTATATACTACTACTGTTGTTTGTACATGTGTATGCTAGATCTGATGATGTAGATAAGAGTGACTAACACTATTGGCTAAGAATCAGGGTGAGTCAGATACAAAAGATAAGCACAGCCATGGAATGAAAGACAGTAGAGATTAAAGGGGCTATGCAAGATAGGGGAAAGGTTTATCTGATGAGTCATTGAGAATGAGTCATGCCTGGCATGGAAAAGGTAAACCAGGTTTAGACATATATATGACATTCCCTAGGAACAGTCAGAAGATAATGGAAAAAGTGACAAGTATGGAGGAGAAATAAGAGCAATCATAACACCATACACCTCATGTTACACATTTTCCAACTAGAACCCTCTATATCCAACACAATTCTGAATTGAATGCAATCTCTGCCATCTCTGATCAAAGTAGATGGCAAACTGAAGTACAAGATCTTGGAGATTCTTGACTTCAAGATAGATCACTGACAACACAATTGCAAGCTCCTGTATCTGGTCTGATGATTTGGATATGAAGGCACCAATGATAAGACCTTGTGGCTGCTGGCCACCAAACTTGGTCCATCTCTAAACTCATTTATAACTTCCATCTAGACCTCACTCTGCTTAAGGGACCAGTTGAATAATTTCAATCTATGTACAGGAGTAGGTGGCAATAGATCTACATATACTACTTTGTCATTGTCCTTCTCTTCCTCCTCATCTTCATCATCACCCTCCACATCCTCTGAACTTCCTTCCTTTTCCTTTAAAGTGTCCCTTGTCTCCTCCAATTCTGTTCTGGCCTCCAAAGGAGCTCCTTTAGCACCTCTGGACCTGCCTTCTCCAACTCCTTTTCCTCCTCCATAACTCTGCTGTACACCTCCTCAGACTTCAACTCCACCATCTGCTCCATCAACTGGGTCATATATGGCCAAGCCACTATGCAATAATCACCAGGATCTGAACAAGCTTCTTGCCCACTGGTCCAGCCTCCTCAATCCCAATGCCTCCAGGCACCCCCTTCAGCTTGTTGATGATGTTCAGTGTTGAGGCCTTCATTCTCCTTGCCCTCTTTGCCTTCCTTCATAGCAACATCTCAATCTCCTTCCACTTCCTCCAGCATTTTACCTCCATCACCTCCACCCCTGGGCACTTGCACTTGACTTGTTTGGCCTTCCACTCCAGGCATGAGGTCAATTTGCCCTCTCTATGCATGCATTCTATTTCCTGCTTCTTGCACTGATGGCAGTTGGACTCATCCTATATCTCCCCTCTGTATATAAACTTGTAGATATTTGCTGTAACTCCTCAGTTTGAATATCAACTTATTCATTACTCCTTCCTCTGCTCCAAGAGGCTTGAAGACTCTCCTCTGATCCTTGCAGGCCAACCTTCATTGGGCTTCACACTCATCCATCTCCATTCCAACTCTGTTCTGACATCCAGAACTGAACTTCTGGCAAGGTGCATTATATATGGTGAAGCCAAAGTCCTGCTTGTGCTAGTAACTCTGGAGTTCCAGAGTTCTGCTCAGATAGTGTTTTAAAGTCCAGCCCAGGACTGGTCAAAAGACTGGCAACTGGACTGAATCACAATTGATTGCAACTGGACTGCAGTTTCTGGTTGTCTGGTTTTTGAGACATCACAACTGCAGTTGCAAGCGGTCACAGCCACATACCATATATAGAAATGATCCCCTAAATTTTTCCATAATTTTAGATATTATTTTGGCATTTGTGTGACCAAAAAGATTAAAATCCTTCTCTAAATAATATATCTCATGACTCTGTGGTCCAAATTCTTAGACCAAGAGATTTATTTGTAGCTAGGAGTTAGTACTACATTTTATATACTACCCATAAGCGTGATTTGTAAGCCTACACCCCTGAAAGACCGGTTGCAACTGATTTTCTGCAGTCCAGTTGCCAGTTGTGGCTGTTTTTTCCTATTTTGGACTGGTTGTGGACTGGTTGCCTTCCAAATAAGGCAAAAAACTGGACCAGACCAGACTTTAAAATACTATGCTCAGAGTAAACCCAGTCTTAACAGCAAACTACAATGCCATTAAAAAAGAGCCAAGGATCTGGCAGTGGGCCCTCTGCTTCAAATATGAACAATAAAATTAGACATGAAAAGAAAGGCAAGTAATTGATGTAACTCATCCTACACATTCATGACCAAGTAGTGTGAGGATGAATGTTCTCTTTGGTCATAACATTACAAATAATAGCCTAAAGGTGAAAAAATCAACCAGAGACATTCAATACACAAAAATAACTGCACATACACATCCAGAGCTTGCAAGTCATCCTGTCAGCATCATCAACACCCCTACTGGTCAAGAACCCCCAGTTCTTATATCCATCCAATATCTTAGATTGCCATTATCATATATGTATACTTGCATCATATCATCCAAATTTGTGGCTAGGAAGGTCCATGCTCAGGATCAAGCAGTGAGAAGAGAAACTTGGAGATTTGGCTCATTAGAAACTTATGTGGCAAAAGTTTGCCCATAGTCTGGTGACCAGACTGTATATGAGGATGCCACACTAAGTGGCAATCACTATGTGGATTTCCACATGCTACTCTAAATATAAACTTAGACAAGACCTCAGTGCCAGCAGTGAGGGTCCATCTATCTGATCTGTGGACATATGCCTCTCTGTCTTTCCTGCTTCTGCCTATCCTGCTGCTTTGTGTGTAGTTTTATCAGATGGAGTGATTGAATTCAACTGGTCCACTTTAACTTCATAGATGTCATCCTACCCCCTGTCTAAGTCTTTCATTGTTGGTTCTCTTGCTCATGCTTGGGCAACTTACTGCACTACTGACTTGAAAGTACAACCACATCCTCATTCATTTTTATATATGTACCTCTTTGCCTCTCTGCCTCTATTGGTATGCAACCACGTTTAATGGTTGTTAAGGTCTTACTCTTTATTGACCTGCTCTTAAACTCTGTATTAACTCCTTTGTGCATGGTCAGCTCTATACTGTGCTATTCTATGTGACTCACCAAGAAGACACCCTTATGCTCTTTTCTGATTAAACAAAGAAAAATTGTCTGCAGATATAGTGTACCATAAATGGCTACTATAGCTCCTGCACATGTCTGTAGGTTATGATCTGCTTGTAACTCTTGTCAACTTGCCAGGACTTTGCCATGAATCCTGCATTGCACCCTGTTATCCACAAGACATGCTTATTGCTGCATGCTTACATCTAGAAGGCACTGGAAATCCTTGAAAAAGGTCTGCTACTATCTCTTTTAACAGCTCCAATCAAGATCATGGAGCCATCCAAGAAGAACTTGGCCATATACTGAGATCATTTTTATGCATCTCTAAAGGATCAATCCAATGGAAAACTTGGAAAGTTACTGAATATGATTCATGAGGATCCTTATGGCCATTCAACCCTTTCTCAGATGGACTTGCACACATGAGTGATGCAAAAGGGTTTCAGACAAGATAGATGGCATCAAAGACAATTTGAGAACAGAGATTTCCAGTATCATGTCCAACTTTCTAAAGAATTAGAATATCACCTCAACCATTGATAGAGCAATTGCAGAATGTATGCCAATCCTGAGCAAAATTCTTTGCAGCACTGCACAGACAGAGCAGTCTAACAGTGAGAATACTATCAAGGATTATACTATAGTAGATATAATATCAATTCATTTATTTCACTCTTTTATACATACATGGCTTTCTGATAAAGCCTTGTCAAATTCTTATTATACATCTTGCAAAACTGTGATCAAACTGCAGTCTCTACTTTGCTGCCTCCTTTACCCTCTTTTTCTGAACAAATGGTGCATCAAAATAGATCACAATATTGAATTTCTTGCTTATTGTGGCCTTTATATTTTATTCATGTCACTCTTTGTAATGTTGAATCAGCTGGCTTTTCAGTAGTGTTCTGGTTCAGTCTGGTTTTTTTGCCTTATTTGGAAGGCAACTGGACCAATACCAGTTCCTAAGTAGGAATGAATGGCCACAAGTATGAATGAATGGCCACAACTGGCAACTGGACTGCAAAAAACTGGTCACAACTGGTCTGTTAGGGCCATAGATTTACAAATCATGCTTAGGAATAGTTATATGAAATGTAGTACTAACTCCTAGCTACATATCAATTTCTTGATCTAAGGATTTGGACCACAGGGTCATAAGATATGATCATTTTAGGGTGACATATCGTTTAAAGAAGATTTTTGATCAATTTGGTTATAAAATGTCAAAATAATATCTAAAATTATGGAAAAAATTAGGGGATCATTTCTATATATGGTATCTCACTGTGAGCAATTGCAACCAGTTGCAGGACTGGTTGCAACTGCAGTTGTGGTGTCTCAAAAATCAGACAACTGGCAACTGCAGTCTAGTTGTAATCAGTTATAACTTTAAAACACTGCTTCATGTTGATTTTTGTGGAGCAGCACTCATCTGTGCCAACAAAAATCCAGTCTAGGAGCTTTCCTGTCCTGTACAGACTGGAGAATGTGGATTTGAAGGACATGCAACTTGCACCAATGCTCCAACATGCACAACAGGCCACTGGCCTTGCTTTTAATTCCAATATCTGCCCAATGAAATAGCAGGTGCAAAATGTACACTTCCAATTGCAAACACACATCATCAACACTCTGCTGCAAAGGTACACCTCATTTGAAAACTATAATCATTATTTAATGCCATCGTTGATGCACAAGAAGTGACATATGTACACTTCCATAGCATTCAGTTTAGAGCCATGAAAAACAAGTGTTTTTGGAATATCCATTGGAGAATAAAAGTTTGTTGGAATAAGACAACTGAGATTGTGGAAATTGTGCAAAAGTTTCAGTGATTGAAGTTATAGTGTATGTAATATTTGAATGGTTGGTAAAGAGAATAATGGATATACAATTGGCACTGATGGCTAGCTCATCTTGAACAACATGGTGGATATGAGGTGGAAACATGGCTGATAGAACTTGGAAAGGTATGTCCACTGGGAGAATGGCTTGAAATTCACCAAGTTGGCCATAGGCTGGACAGAATGCCTCCCCATCATGGTGCAGAAGCCTGGCAGTATAGATGTTGTGGGCTTTATCAATATCCACACACTGAATTTTGTCATGAACATATGATATTGGCATATGAGTTGAGCAAGTCAAGAAAAATGAGTGTTGTACATTCATAATTACTCCAGTGAGATGATTAGATGTTGGTAATGTTCTTTCTGGATGGACCTGTTGTATTCTCTTGTCAGAACTATCAAACAGTAGCACAAACTAGGTTACCTCCCAAAGTGATTGATTCTTAGTAGTATCTTCATTAATTGCAAGTGTTTGAACATGATATCTTTCACACTGCACTATCTAGTGATTTGGCTGCAATCTGAGTTATGATGCTTGCAATGTTGATGTACTGTTAGATATCATGCCTGAGTGACTTGAAGCTGCTTCAAAGCTGAGATCATGATTGAAAGAGTATCTGGTCAAAGTAGCAAAGGAATTAGTTGACAAATTGTCTTTCCACTACCTGTGCTGACAGTGATCATGGAATCTTTGCCATGCAGAATAGCAAGTGAGGCTTCAAGTTGGAAAGTGCATGAAATAATTGTGTGCACACTGAGGTGCTGAAAGATTAGATATGCTTGGAGAGCATCTACAGTATCAGTTTCCAATAGCATTGCAATAAATTTAGTCAGAAGTGCTGATATCTTCCAGTGCACAGTCCTGTAGTTTGTCCAGTGAGTAATCAAGTATGGCCTGCATTACAGAGGTAGTATCCATTTTACAATCAACACACAACTCATAGAGATCTGAGTCAAAAAATGACCACTATTTATAACCTAAGAAATTATTTTCTCTCCAAGTTTCTCTTCAATTTTTTTTAAAATTGGTTACCAAAACTCCAAACATGGGAATCTGCTCAGCCCCCTAAATGCAAATGAAATTTACCAGACTATCTAGTGTCTTTGCCTGAGGTGCCTTACACTCAGGCTGATACTTTTTGCCCATCACCACTTCCTCAACATCAAGCTAGTCAAATCTTGTCCATGCAGTGAGTATTAATAATCCATGTGCACACACCATTTCAATTTGACATCATCCACTTCAGGGCTGCAATGGAAGATGGCAGTGACAGCAAGGGTGATGGAAGTGATACTTGTAATGATGATGGCTCTGATATTTGTTTCTAGTGCAATGTAATTTGACCTATGACTCACCCAATCATGATCTTGCTTGGCAAGGTTTCTGTTGCACCTACAAGTCATGAAAAAGTGTAGCTCTCTTTTCTAATATGATGAATGCCCTTGTAAATGACAAGCAAGATTTCAGCCAGTGCCAGCTGGCACTTTCCAGGTCTTATTATAGGTTGTGAAAATGATACATTTTATAAGACCTTGCCAAGATTGAGATGGAGAGTGTTCCAGAGTATATATATCATTGCCTATAGCTAAATGGTTATTAATCACCAGTTAATAACCCCTCCTTTAAGGGCAGTGTTTTTAACTGGTTATCAACACCAAGTTTTCAACCATATGCTAGTATGAATGGTGGTGTGGCACACAGAGCATAGCATACATTTGGAGCCATTTCTATATAAAATAATCAAGTTCATATAAGTGGAACAAAAGGAATTCAAAGGATATAGTAGAAGAAAGGATGTACATATTTAGAATGTTAACAGAACATCTGTTCTCATTTATGTACTTTTCACTTTAAAGAATGTTCAACTCTCTGACACTGAGGTAATGATTTATTGTCTCATAGATTCTATGGTGCTTATTTCTCTATAGGATCTTGTCAAAAGGGTGAAATAACAGAGGAATCACAGATATATAACTTGAGAGGCCAACCAGGACGGTTTTGCATGGAGGTGTAGCCCTTCACAGCTTGAAATCATATGGAGAGCTACTTGATCTATAAGATTCTAAACAATCAGTTGCAAATACTAGAGGAAAGTTGAATATATTCTATAGAGTTTAAAGATACAAAACTATCAATTGTTGCCTTGCTTGGATGAGAGCACAATAGCCACAATGTGATCTGCCAGTCTTGCTATGAAGCAAATGGATAAAATAGATTATTAATACACAACTCTTTATATTAACTTTTTACTGGAAGATGGAATGTGGCATAGATACAATCTCCTATTCTTTGAGCTCTATAAGATGGCACCACCATTAAGCCATATTCGGGTTGTTTGAGAAATACAAGATAATGGCAATGGTGTATAAGGAAATGGTGAAAAATGGAGTTAAGGTAAGACTGCTAACAAAGGGCAATACAATGCTCTCTTTGATCTCCATATGAATATGGTGTAGTTGGTAAACAGTTCAGTTTGTTCATGGGTTCATTCACTGGTCCAGAGATGTAAGAAGGATTGCATTTGCTGGATGCTCTTGTTCAGTCATTTCAAACAGATCTGATAAACCTCATTGTGCAGAGCAGGAGAAGCCATTTTATAGCATGAAGGCAATCCATTGTGAATCTGATACTGTACACATATAGTCCAAAAATCATCAGTGGAAGAGTGCTACACACTTTCATTGACAATATAGTGATTGCCATAGACTCAATAAATGGATTATGAAGCCATATAGGCTATCTTGCAGCACTGAGCCAAATATAGGTGCCAAAAAGCCATAGAGTCCAACATCATAATGGACTGACCATCAGACCTCCATCTCATGAACAGTTTTTAATGATATAGCATAGCACAGTATATAGTATTGCTTCCAAAGAAAACTTCCTTCTGATTGTGGAATGATTGTATAAGAAGACCTCAGCCAACCACAGCATGGTAGCCAATGGCCAGTGATTGCGGCATTCATACACTATTACATTCTTGTTTATGAAATTCTCTATGTACAAAATTAATCAATATAGCATTTACATACTCAACTCACTGGCAATTACTGAAGATTACCAGTTGGAGGGCAAAGGACATAGGGCCCTATCTGTTTAAAACACTGACAATGATCTTGCTTTCTACACAACTTCAATCTTTCTCCTCTGGTGTCACTCCAGGATCCAGAATAGGTCCAGGTGATGCCCTCTCTCATCAAGATTGCATATATAATCATGGGTGATGTTGCAATTTTCCCTAAACTATGTATAGGTTCTCCTTCATATGCTCTTAATCTGTTCAGCCTATCATATAGCATTATCTCCCTCCTCTCACACTATTTATGCCACCATTCTCATGAACTCTGTTCTCCACTCTGCTGTTGAAGCTCACTATAAGAAAGATACATATCTATCTCCTAGAAACTTGTTCAACTTTTTCATGATATATATTGCTTCTGTTCAATGCTTATATTTTCAATCTGCTCCTTCTAATTTACCTACTCTTTAGATGACCTCTAGGCCTTGTAGGTTTTTATGTCTAATCTTCTCCCACTTGCAACCTTTTCAATGTCATATATCCTACCTCCTTCCTTATGGAGTGAAGGAAGGAGCATTCAATTATGGACAACTTGCCACTTATTCAAGATTACATACTTCACAAATGTCAAAAAGAATATCATTGCTTCTAGATGTAAAGTTTCAAGGGTGTTTGAAGGATTTGCAGCATTTGTAAAAATCTATAATTTGAGGATAATGACACAGAGATGTAAAGTAGGACCTACTGTTTATTGTGATAATGGTGAGAAAAAAAAAGTTTGAAGAAAGTGAACAGAAGTTGCTAGCATTGTGTAATGAAGGAGGATTTTCAGCAACCTTTGCCATATCAGTATTGAAATCTTGAAGATGGTGATAAAATACTATGTTGAGAAGGGGCAGATGAGATACCAGGGAAGTCCACTAGACTCAACTGGACTGGCTGGAAGCCTGTAAAAAGGAATAAGAGTGGAGGGTGGATATACATAGAAGGCATGACAAGCAGAGCAGCTCTAAAATAGGTTATTGAGTTCTAAACCATAATGATTACATTCAAAGGTGTTAAACTTTGAGAATATTCAGTTGCTATTCTGGAATGTAGATGATAGTTTTATAAAACTATAAATGCTAACACTATAGAGGCAGCTGATCATAATCCACTAGTAAAGGTAACATTATGGCAAATTCTGTTACAATTCTTCTTCTTTCTGATGCTGTTTTTTTTTTTATCATCCCTACCCATACCATACATTTCCTTGGTCTTATCTCTTATGAGTATTGGTCATTTCTCCTTCTTTTTAGTCCTAACCACATTCATCTCCTTATACCATAAAACTCCACACCATTTTGCCTTCACCTTCCTTTATAGCCAGTAGGAGTGTTCCTTTCCTCCTTATCTCATTCTACTATGGACACCCCTCTTCTATATTTGGTTCTCTCATACCAATTATATGTTCCACTTTACTCATCATTTTCCATCTCATTCCATAACCTTCTCCAGATTACTCATCAGGTTCTTTCACCCTCCATCATGTTCCATCCACTGAGGTAATCATCTGGTTATAGTACTCATATATCATACTGCATGTACTGTATTCTCCACTCTTGATCTATACAATCACAGCATACTTTTAATGTCCTAACTGCTCTGAGTTAGTCCCAGTCCTTGTCCCTTAAATCTTAGCTTGATTCTCCATCATTCCATACTTTTTTGAGAACATTGTGTCTCTTTGTGAGTACCTCTCTTGAGATTGTAAGACACTTCAACATTAGGAGAACATCTCATGTAACAAATTCAGTTCATCATGTTAACATATTATTTTTACCACAATTTGAATTTTGGATCGTGGCTGTTTGTGGCAATTTTAGTGTTCATTTTACCCATGTAATTTGATTTATATTTTACACTAGATTAATTTTTTGTCACTTTTATTATTTTATTTGCAGCATTTTATATGTAAAAATGGCACATAAATCCCATATTACAAGAAATCTCTACACCACTGGATACAGTTCCAGCCCAGTACATTAAACATTATAGGTAACTTTGTAAGACATGAACAAGTCAGATTATTATTATTGAAACATGTATGCATGCAAGGAGGGTGACAAAACCAAATCAAGCTGTTCAACACTTTTTATTTGAAAACTATATTTCTTCACCATTTATAATATCATTTTTCACTTGGAACTATTTTGTTATATAAATGCATATTCTGCTCATTCTTTAAATCTATAAAAAAAATCCAATTATATCTGTATTGCAAGTACAAGTGTCTGCAGCATTTAATGGATTACCATGACTCAAACATTCTCATATATAGTGTACTGCAATATAAAGACAATGCTTGTTGAAAGACATTGTATTACAAAACAAGTGTCTAACATTCGCCTTCCATAATTACTGTCCTTCCATTGCCCTCTTGCAGAGCTTTCAATTATTTTCATAGCATATTCCAGTTTTATACTTGATCACTGATATAACTACATATATATGTTTTATTTTTCAGGCAATTCTATTGAATTCTGGATTGTTTTTAGAAACCAACCTATGCCTACTTAGTAAAGACAGACAATAATTCACTCACTGTTTGATTTTGGAATCCTTCTCAACATATCAAAATACATCTCTGCAGACCTTAAATTCTAGAAATGCACTTTCAATTGGCTGTCATCTCCAGTGCCCTTTGTGACAGAAATCTTGTAGAGTAGTAATGGTTTTATAGCAAAGGCAATAATATCATACAAAGATAGCAACAAAAAAAACATATGTGGATCCTGTACAAATGGCTATAAAGGAATTGGTACTCAGAGGTTTCTCCTATATATAGCTTAGTCTAGTTGATTACAGGATGGCCTAGTGATAAGCACCACCATCCTGTTATATATATCATGTTGACTCAACTGCACTGCTTATGAGTGTGCACAAAGTCCATGATAGCACAGATAGGAAGCATATGGAATGGTGCATTGTTCATACAGTGGCTCAAATAAGTGTTTCAATGTTGAGCCATTTTAAAGAGATTGGAAAGTTATAGCAGAGCAATAATAAATTAGGTAAAATGCTCGCAGAATGGATGAAAGTACTTGCTCTTGGCATTCAGGAACCACTTTGGTCATGTGATTTGATTGCCATGGGAGTGAGATACAAGCATTTTAAAATGATGTGTTATTAAAACACTTATTTGACCCTATATTTGATAATTATTATCTTATATGTAATATAAGCATTTGACAGCTATTGATGGTTGCTATGTTACCAAGCTGTGCAATTATGTGAATTACATAATCCTAAGCAATATAAATACCCTGTGTCCCACTTCAATTGACCTCACCACACAATGAAGTCCATTTTCACCTCTACTAGAGTCAATATTCTTATTCTCTGTAAATCTGGTCTTTTTGCTAGGCAGATTGCATCCCAGACTGGTCTAGGGAAGTCCACTGTGGCCAGAGTCATCAAGAAGATCCCTCCAGAAAAGGAGAATATCAAGTTAGAACATTCTTCTAAGCTTTCTTTCCTTAATAAGAGAATAATTGTTTCTAGTATTACCACTGGAAAGGCTGAGAATGCTGTTCAAGCCACCGATCTCATCAATTCTGCCCTGTCCTCTTCTATCTCTGCCCAAACTGTTCACAATCTTCTCAAGGCTACTTTTTTTAAGGCTGTGGTCAAGAAAAAAAGCCTCTTTTATCTACCAAGCATAGAAAAAGAAGGCTGGACTGTGCTCTCAAGTACAAGGACTGGGCTGTGGAGGACTGGACAAGAGTTATTTGGTCAGATGAGACAAAAATCAACAGGATTGAGTCAGATGGAAGGATATATGTGTGGAAAAAGGCAGGTGAGCCTTTACAAGACAAGGAGGTCCAGGGAACAGTGAAGTTTGGAGGAGGTTCCTTGATGGTTTGGGGATGCATAGGCTGGAATGGAGTGAGGAACTTGCAGAGGTGGAGGGGAGGATGGATGCTGACCAATATATATTCATTCTAGAGGACAATCTGCTTTCCAGCATGAAAAATTCTGGAATTCCTGAGAAGAGCACCATCTTTCAACAGGATAATGACCCTAAATGCTCCTCAAAAAGAGCTCAAAACTGGTTCAAATCTCAAGAGATTAAGCTCCTTGACTGGCCAGCAGTCATCAGACCTCAGCCCTATTGAGCACCTTTGGGAACATCTCAAGAAAAGACTCAATATTTATGAAAGACCAGCAAGAGAAGTTTAGGAGCTCTGGAAGAGAATTGAGGCAGAATGGGGGAAGCTAGAGGTTGAGGTGTATCAGAAACTAATTGAGAGTATGCCTAGAAGATTTGAGGCAGTGATACAAGCAAAGGAAGGGCATACAAAGTACTAAAATCCATAATGTAATTTAGAATCAAATACATAAGTGTTTAAATGACAGATCATTTTGAAATGCTTGTACCTTACTCCCATAGCAACTAAATCATATGACCAAAGTGGTTCCTGAATGCCAAGAGCACATACTTTGATCCATGCTGCAAGCATTTTACCTGATTTATTATTGCTCTGCTATAACTTTCCAATCTCTTCAAAATGGCTTAACATTGGGACACTTATTTGAGCCACTGCAAAGCTAAAAATTATTATAACCTATGAGATGGTTGTATGATATATTTCATGAATTCATTACCATCTGGATTCAAGGATGCTCTGATGCAAAAGCACTTGTTCCATGTCTACAATTTCATTAATTGTGTTGCTCTCTTATAGCTGATTTGAGATCATTCATAGAATGAATCATTATTCAAAAGAGATTGTTGAAACATATAGAAGTTTCTGAACCATTTCAACCATTTATCATTTTGACTACTAAAAACAAATCAGATACTGTGGTTACCAATTAGGCTGTAGGCTTTATGTAATATTTCTTTCACTCTGCATTTTGCTCTAAAATTTCCATCCATTACTTTCACTATTAACAGTGAGTATCACTATAATATGTTTACATGCTTTTATCACTAATAAATCAGCAGAGAGCGATTTTAGAAGATTCCAATTTTCATAGGATCTAACCACATCTTCTGAAATATATATTAAAAGTATTATTATTTCTTCTTATGAAAGACCACTGTAATTTATAAAGTGATATTAGAATTCTATGAAAGGAATTGAAATTAGCATGCTAATTCAGACCATTTGCATACATAAGATGAATCTTTTATCATCTGACTTGATATTTTTTTTTATGGTGGCAGTTTATATTAATGTAAATCCAGATATATTTCAATGTAAAAAATGGACTGTGATACCCTTGAAGTTACTGAGCAGCTGCCAGTAAATGAGTACAACTATATTGGGATGCAACACTCAATAAAATGGTAGATTTTCATTTATTAGAGAAACTTTGACCTCATTTTAGCATTCACATAAGCCAAATTTCTGCAAGGAATATTTAACCTTGCAATGAAGATTGTGACACTATCAAAGATGCTAGATAAAAAACACAAAAATACAGCTTGATACAATAATAAATAACTGCATATACTATTGAGCACTTTATTTAATCATTCTGGAGCAGTGATGTTTATATTTTTAGCATACATGCACTGCATTCAATGTCATGAATCATATTCAAGTGAGGACTGCTACTAAGTGGCTTCATCTCTATATAAGTGATATTTGGGTAAAGCAATAAAATGATAGTAAATACAACCTTGCTTTCATAAGGTTGTTTCAGGCTTTGAAATAATGAAGGCAATTAAGGGCAGTGAGGTTTAAATTGTAAATTGAAAGTGGTTCTAGTATGCCTCCCACATATTTTCTACACCTTCAAAACATTATGTGTCCTATAGAAATGATAGGAGATGGGCTGGATATAAAGTCTAAGAGACAACAGAGAATGGAAGTCCTCTGTGCTCAGTAAAAGATACTTGGATGAATCACAATTTTAACAAGTATATATCCAGTGTAGAGATAGGAGCACCAGGAGGGTGTGTGAGAACCTAAGTAGGGTGACCATAAGTGAGTGTAAGAGTGAGAATTTCAATGTAAAATCCAAGGAGCCTACTGAATATGTGCAGATTCCACCAATTAAATAGACATAAAGTCTATCCTATAACACCAGAGGAGCACAAGGGGGATATTTAGTAAGATTTAGACAAGGCACAAAGACTATTCTGTAGCTTAAGTCATAGTGTTCATAGAAATCTTCATACTTTGCAACTTGCTAAGATTGCAGATCCATAGTCTTATGCACAAAGAATCAGAAGGACTATGAAAAAGTTGGTGCTATGAGTGCAAGACTTGTGGAAAAGTTTCAGAGCTGTTATACATATGGCTAAAATGCCCAGTGATTATAAAGCTTATAGCTGTAAAAAGTACTGGCAGATTTTTTTTGTGTGCTCAATTTCACTTTGTACTTTTTAATAATCAAGATAGATCTGCCTACAATTTATATATATATCACCATGTCTTTTTGGGACCACTACCATTTCCAAAACAATGATATTATATAAAGACCCACTAGAACACTCTTGAATTACTGTAAGCCAGACACAAAGTCTAGATTGAATAATTCTATAAAACTGCTGTCTAGTGCTTAAATGATAATATCAAGTTATATTAGGTTTTTAATCTGAATCCAGAATACATTGATAATTTAAATCACTGATATATTCATTTCTGACCCCTATCCACCCCCTCTGCTCTGCTTTGATATCAACTCCAGTCCACCCCTTGTTTGCCCTCAGCGTTACAAGTATTACAATTGCTCTACCTTCTTACCTCCTGACTTCATCTTCATTACCCTTCTAACCATTCAGAGGAATGCTCTATATCTAAATCTGGCTTACCCCTTTTCCACACCAGGCATGATTCATTTCTTATAACTCACCAGCTAAACCTTCTGCCTATCAAGCACAGCCCTTTAATATCTGCACTCTGCCATTTCATGGCTATGCTTATCTCTTGTATCTGACTCATCTCAACTCTTAACCAATGGCAATAGTTACTCTTATCTACATCATCAGATTTGGTGTACACATGTACAAACACTCTTAGTAGTACAGTATATAAAGGCCAAAGATGCCACCAAAGAACTCTAGTTTAGTTCTCTTGGTCTTTCCCCTGCAAGCCAGCATGATTTGATCCCAAGCAAGATAGACTTGACCCTCATCCTTTATCTCTACAAAAACCTTGCCTATGGCCCTTTAGTGGGTAGTGACAAGCATTACTTTTCTTCTACACTTTTCCTAGCTAGATCAAGTAACATGTTCCTTATGGATAGCTTGCTCAGTTGTTTCATTAGAACTAAACTATCTTTTGCCACCAACAATGGTTCTTGGCCAGCCATCACCAACTTGCTGCTTAACTCTCCCTATCCCTGAAGATAGCCAGTAAGACTAACCCTTGTTCATAGACATGGACTCCAGTATCAAGTGCTTATAAAGGATAAATATCTACTTTGGTAGAGTTAGACAGGTACTCAGTTGTTGCTTCAGAGCATGAAGTGGAGTAGGTGCACATGAAAGAAGAAGAGCATAGCCCATCACTGGGCTTGCTATGCCACATTGAAGAAGGTATCATAGAGATAGCTAGAGGGCTCAATGAGGAACTTTACCAGTTATATTGTGACCATTCCATATCAACCCCCAGCCTTGCTTCCCCAAAATCCAACTGGATCTACAACTTCATTCCAGAAGATTTTCCTCCATACCTCACCCTAGAGTAAGCATCCAGAGAGGCAAGAAGGGGATTAAAAAAAGTCTGGTTTGAGATTGACAGAGAAGGACCAGATTTTCCAGACAGACACTCTCATTACCATACTCCCACCTCTTTTCTGTGAAATAGAGTTGAGAGGAAAAGGAAAGTTTACCATGCAGACATAGAAAGGAGAAGATTTCCCACAGACTCCTCCTTTCAAACCCATTACTTACAACCAAAGTCTTATCTCACTTGCCTTAAGAGCCTTCCTTACTAGTACTTTACCATGGCTGCCAAAGTAACTCTAGAACAAATGGTAAATGCGCTTAACAACACAGCAGCCACCACAGAAGCCCATGGAGAAAGAATCACTGTGTTAGATGAATAGAAAACTGCCCTATTGGAAGTGCTACAGCAAGCCAACACAGCCCTTGCAATAGCACAAGCTCTGGCACAGGATGCTGACCAATGCACAAGGGAAATAATGGGATTAGTAGGACAACAGTGGACAGGCCTTGCTGGAGGCACCACAGCCACTTAAGGAGGAGGAGGATCTTTTTCCAAAATAGAAATCTTTTCTAACCCAGAGCCATATGACAGCTCTAAGGCCAAATTTGAAGAATGGTGGATTGGGGCACAAGCCTGGATAGACTGCAATCCACACCACTTCATAATAAAAGATGATACAGATCCCCTTGGAGATTCTATTGTAAACTCTAAAATGAGAGTTTATGCCATCCTCTCTCAGCTGAAGGGCCAAAAGGGGAGCTACTTTGCAGAAACAGAGCTAGCTAAATTAGAACAAGAAACATCCTGTTTTGAGCACAGCTGGTTTGCTTTCTGTAGAAAGATAGAAGATCTCTTCTGCCTGGTTATCCAATAAGATTGGGCCAAACAACAGATAGCAGCATACAAACAAGGAAGGACCCTGATTGATGACTTTCTAGCCAAATGAAGGGCACTCTATTTCCAGGCAAAGATAGATAACTCTTTTAGAGTACACCTACTCAAACAAAATGTCTCTAAGAATATCATTAAAGAAGTTTTTTGCCAAAGAAGGAGAGCCTTGGATGTGGACTCCATGCTCACTACAATCTGAGATGTGGGAAAAGAAATGGAAGCATTCAAAATGCTCTGAGGAAAAGCCCCCAACACCACAGAACAACACACAAGGGATGTAACCATAGATGCTGCATAGAGAGGGGGTAGATCCAAGTGTTTCAATTGCAGAAAAGATGGCCACCTTGCCAAGGAATGCAAGGAACCAAAGAAACAATGCCCAAAGTGCAAATTCCTTGGAGGCAGCCACAGCCGAAGCTGTGATGCTCATAATGTCTGTGCCACAGAGGAAACAGGCAATGGACAACAGGAAAAAGATCCTTTTGTAGCAGTGAAAGACATGTTGTATGATAAAATGAAAGCATACTTCCTCAACATGAAAGATATCAAGTCTTTAAAAGGAAAGATGAACTGAATACATCAGGTGTTCAGTTCACTTCTTGAAACAAGTATAAGGCGCTGGAAGTGGAAGAATCAGAAGATATTAGATAATTCCTATGTATTTTACTTTAGTCAATCAGCAACTTCACCTAGGTCAAAGCATGGTTGGGACTTAAAACTGATGCTTAATTCCAATTTAAACTCCACTTCTAAGGAAATCTTCACATGCACTATAAACTCCAACAAAGAAATTCTCATGGACATAGTCATCTCCCACAAAAAGCTCCAAACCCCAATCTTGAGTAAAGCACTCTTGGATAGTGGAGCAAATGTCATTTTTATTGATTGAAAGTGGGCACAGAAGATGGAGTTACTGAGCAGGCCACTATGACATCCCATTTCTGTTTACAATGTTGATGGAACAAAGAATTCCGCTGGACAAATAACCCATTGCATGGACATTACTATTCTATATCAGGAATACAAAGAATCTGTGACTGCAATGATCACAGATCTAGAATGAAATCAAATGATCCTTGGTTTCACATGGCTCAAACAACATAATCCCAAAATAGATTGGGAACACAGAAAAGTATGCATGACCAGGTACCCCAAAACATGCCAAAGAATGCAGAAACAGAGCACCTTTGTCACCAAAATAGAAGAACAAGAACAAGAGAATGTGTGGGCCCATACTATCTCTGAGCAGCCACAGAAACATTATCAGCCCCAATGAACCAACCTATGGAGGAATTAGTTGTGAAAGAATACCATTCCTTCCTAAAAGTCTTTCAAAGGGAAAATCAGAAAGGATGTCATTATGAAAACCCTGGAATCAAGCCATAGATCTTAAAGAAACCTTCATACCAAAAAAAGATTGTATCATCCCTCTTTCTCCAATGGAACAAGAGGAGATTTCCACCTTCATTGATGATCAGATGCAAATATCTGTCCTTTTAAGTCAGACCAAACTTCTTCCATATTCTTTGTACCAAAGAAAGAAGGAAAGAAATGGATGGTATAGGACCATAGATACCTAAACAAACACACAGTGAAAAACAATTATCCACTGCCACTTATTTCTCAACTTGTGGACAAATTAAAAGGAGCTAAATTGTTCACCAAAATGGACCTTTGGTGGGGATACAATAATGTCCAAATCAAAGAAGGGGATGAAAAGAAGGCTGCCTTTGTGTGCTTCAGAGGAGCCTACAAACCCTTGGTGATGTACTTTGGTCTGTGCAACTCTTCCACAACTTTTCAAACCATGATGAATAAGACCTTTGCAGATATGGATGATGTGGTGGTAGTCTACATTGATGATCTAATGATTTTCATGAAGACAGACAACCAAGAGGAGCATGATAGAATAGTGCTTGAAGTCCTCAGAAGGCTTGAAGAAAACAATCTATTTGTCAAACTGGAAAAATGTACCTTTCAGGCAAAGAAGGTGGAATTTTTAGGAATGATAGTAGGAACAGAAGGGATTAAAATGGACCAGAGCAAAGTCTCTGCCATCTTGGAGTGGCCTGCACCATGAAATGTCCAAGAAGTAAGGAGTTTTTTGGAGTTGGCAAACTTCTACTGCCACTTTATCCAAAACTACACCAAAATGGCACAGCCCCTTAATGATCTCATAAAGAAGGATCAACCCTTCCTTTGGAAAGAAGCGCAGCAAACGGCTTTTGACAACCTGAAGAAAGCATTTACCACTGCTCCTATCTTAGCATTCCTGGAAAACAACTATTAATTTCAGTTAGAAACCAATGCTTTGGACTTTGCCACCAGGGTGGTGCTCTCAATTCTAAAGGGAGACAAGTGGCATCTTGTAGCATATAACTCTTGCTTTATGATCCTTAAAGAATAGAATTATCCTATCACTGACAAAGAATTGTTGAGTGTTATCCAATCCGTGGAGATATAGAGACATCACTCAAAAAAAGTCAAAATGGAGTTTGAAATCTGGAACAACCATGCAAACCTCCAATGGTCCATGAAATGACAGGATCTGAATAAACAACAAGCCTGATGAATACAATGGCTCTTATGCTTTAATTTCAAATGGGTCCATAAACCAGGGGGATTAATGGCAAAAGCCAATGCCCTCTCATGAAGAGAAGATCATGCAATAGAAATAGAAGACAACAACAAGGAAATACTTCTAATTCCCCCACATCAGATTAGAGTGACCTCCATATGGATAACAGATGAAGGGGATAAACTAAAAGAGCAGATCAGGGAATACACAAAGGCCCATGACTTGGCAGAATTCTATTAGAGCTATGATAATCAAGAAGGAATTATGTACTGAAATGGGAAGATCTTTATTCCTGATGATGATGACCTTTGAATGGAGGTAGTCTGGCTCCATCATAATACTTCCTTAGCAGAACATCTAGGTCAGGAAAAGATCCAAGAACTCCTAGAGTGGTCATATTTCTGGCCAGGAATGGCAACTTACATTAAAAACTACATCAGCAGATGTGACAGATGTGTATGTTGCAAGGGAAGTAACATGGCTCCACCTGAAAAACTGATCCCCTTGGAGATACCTTCTTGCCCTTGGAAGGATGTCTCAGTGGACTTTACCACAGATCTCTCCTTGTCATAGGGGAATGACTCCATTTTGATGGTAGTAGACTGTTTCTCCAGAGGAGTGGAATTCATCCCCTGTAACAAGACCATTACCACTCTAGAAATGGCAATGCTATATTTATTGCATGTCTGGAAAATACATGGCTTGCCATGATCCTCATGTCAGATAGAGGGCCACAATTCACTTTTCAAGGAATGAAAGATCTGTGCAAATGACTTGAAATCATGTCTAGACTGTCCACCGCTCATCACCTACAAACTGGTGGGCAAACAGAGCAGATGAACCAAGACCTTCAACAATATCTATAGCTCTTTATAGTGGAGAAGCAGGAAGATTGAGCAGACTGGTTACCCCCACACAGTTCTTCTATAACTCCAAGCAGCAAACTTCAATCCAGAAGTCATCTTTTAACATAATATGCTCCTATCAACCCTGGATGGGAATCAAATCCAGGCCAGTCAAGGCATTTGTGGCAGAGGCTGTAGTGGATCAGATGGTGAAAACTCTTGATTTAATAAAACACAAGCTCACACAAGCTCAGGAACAGATGAAGATTCAGGTAGACAAGCACCACTCTACTGCCACTTCTTTTTCTGCAGGAGATCAGGTGTGGCTTAGCACAGACAATCTCTGCCTCCCATGAAAATCCAAGCAGTTAATGAAGAAATGGCTTGGACCTTACCCAGTCTTGTGCATGGTTGGACCAAACGCAGTTGAACTCTGTCTGGGCTTCAATCCAAAAGAGATGCTATGGAGGCAGGAGAGGGTGATCCAGATCAACTCACTTGCTGTGATTCTTGTTGGCCAACCTCTGAGGGCTCTGTTTCAGATCTATATGATGAGAAAGTCAGGTACTGATGGCAGATGTTAAGCTAGTGGGACTGGTTATATGGCTGTACAGCTTTTGCCCTCTCCTGGGCACATTTATTTATTTCTCAGGGATACACATCCACCTGGTAGTAGACATTTCCCAGGTCAAGCCATATCATGAGAGACTCCCAGGCCAGCCAGTGGTCTGACCTACCCCCATGACAATCACTGAGGATCATGAAGAAGAATACAAAGTGGATTTTATTGTTGACTTCTGATGGAAGGGCTGCTGGTTGGAATACTTAGTACACTGGAAGGGATACCTTGATGAGGACTGGACTTAGGAGCTGGCAGGTCATCTCTCTCATGCAATAGAAGCAGTAGCAGAGTTCCATTGGAGGAAGCCCCAGGTGCCATGAAAGCTCTACATGGCTTATTTTGACTTCCTCAGCCTTTTCCAAGCATGCGTTGATCTCACTGTTATAGATGCCTGTAACATTCCATTCAATTGTTTGGACACCAAGCTAGATATATACAGTGACCTCAAAAACCCTTTCCATACTCACCTCAACAGCAGTGCATGAAGCACACTGCCAGCCACTGTGGGAATCTTGCTTAGCCTTAGTGGAGTTGTAAATAG
>JBBPSA010000005.1:0-30224 GCA_038093355.1 Boletus calvinii | reverse complement strand
CGTTTGCGTCTTTATCGTTTGAATTGCTTTTCGTTGCAAATTTATCTTTTACTTTGCAGGGTGCGGAATTCTTGAAGGCGGCCGTGCACATCACCCCTTCCCGTGCATCAAAGAGTGCCATTCAAGCCATAGAAACTAATGGTGGTACCGTATTCTGCCAGTACTATAATTCTCTTGCACTGCGCGACTGTATCAAAGGCCGAACAGACCGTGTTTCTGCTGCACCAACTCGTCGCAACGACATAAGTGTGTTCCCCAAGCTCTCTGGCAATTCAGCATTTGACCTCCTCTCCAGTCTGGTATACCCAATGGCGAAACCGAGGTTACCTCTCCCCGCAGGCAGTGGAAAGAATGCCCCTTGTGTCGGAACGTTGGAGAGAGTTGTCAAAGCAACTTCTGACTTTCAAGACTCAGAGCTTCTCCAAAAAGCCTATTATACAGCCAATGGAGTAAAGAGTCTCATTAATATACTACACGTCCGTCGTAGGTTATGCTTCCATTCTGTCGGGCGAAATACTCCGCGTACGTGAGCGATATGACAATGGTGACGGTGAACGTGAGCGTGTGGGACTTCGAGAAACATATCGCTCATTCACAGAAGGTGAACGATCTTTTTCTGCGCCTGGACTCCTTGACCTGGAACGGCTTCGACTTGTGTTACGACTTCCGCGGCTAGCTCCGTCCTCGCTCCTGCCTTCCATCGCATCCAGCAGTCGACTCTTGCGTGGCCCAATTTCACCGTTCTCCTCCAGCGTCTGCCGTCTAGCCATTCGAGGTAAAATAATGTCGCACACTCTTTCTTCAGTGAGGAGGTTATGAATGAATTCGTCAAAATAGGTCAGCGAGTATCCAGCTGTAAAAGCGTTAGCGACGTTCCTGAGAACATCCTGGAACCATACACATGTCCCGATACCTCAGCTTTCTAAAGTCCCTCATGAGCGGTTCAAGGACTTCGTATACTTCCACTGCATGAAAGGTCATCCGGATATACATCGCTGCCAGTGCTCTCATGTATCTGACGAGCAGATCAAAATACGTCACCTAGGGTGAAAACGGGACCGGCTCACTTGAATTCATCAGCCTGAAGATATTCAACCAAGATTTCCTTCTCGGGTTGGAGTTGTAAGAGCTTCAGAAGCAAGCAGAGGAATTCGGTAGGACGCTGATTGCCGTAGACACCCCCGATGCAGCGGAGCTCGATAGCCTTGTCAATGAGCGACTCAGCTGTGCATGTGATCAACATAAAAAACATCTTGCATGCCTCAGTGGCAAGCATACCCGTCAATGCAAAACAATGTTCTTTCCAAAATGTCGACTCCCATATCCGGTTGCGGATCACAGTTTCCACTAGAAACTGAATAGATAAGAAAGAACAAGATAGCAAGAATAACATCAATATTTACCTGTGGATTCTGACCGTGAATAGCAAGTGCACCTTTGACTGTTGTGTTTGCCATGGATGCTTGGGCTGGTTGTAGTACTACTTGCAACTTGAAGTTGGGAAAGGCTAACTAAACCGTGACAATAGGCTGTTTGTACTTGTTAGGATCAGAAGGATTTGCCTTATTTGACTCTTCTTGGAGTCCTTCCAAGTTGAAAGGTCGACAGGCTTGTAACTTACAGGCGTGGAAATCGTTGTCGCATCGAGCACTCAAGATATGATCTTCTTGTCAGCTCCGCCCCATTTTCACTCGTTGGTGAGTATGTTATTGTAGAGTACGGTCCTCATGCTGATATGTGCAAATATGTCAAACTGTCGCATTCAACACTCTTTCAAGTAGTACATTGGCTAAACAAGATTCATGTACGGATTCCAAAGAGCATAATCAAGTTTCGGTCGATGGTCATAGAATCGGTTCCTCTCTCAGTACTCAGGCTCAGTTACACAACCCTGGTAGCTGGCTAGTTATCAATTGAAGAAATGTTCAAAAATGTAGCTCACGTTCTGCCTCACACTATGCACCGCTTGTTGCGCGCTTCAGTTCTCTGTAGCCCACTGAGGGAGCCATTCCTCCCAGTCTTCCCATGCAGCTTCATCATCTCCGTTGTCGCCTTGGTGCCAGTGGTCACGGCCCTTGCGAGGATCAAGGATGGTCGACAGCACATGCAGCGCACCATTGCGTGCGGGAATATCGAATGGTCCGACGTGATGGCCATTGACTTTGAAGCTTGTAAAGTATCGCGGACGGCGAGGGATCAAATTTGACTTGTAGCGTGCGACATGGACTTGGAGGTAATGATCCTGAAGGAGTGTTGGAAGGGTGGTGTTGTACTCGTAAACCAGCTCGGTAAAGGGGACAGTATTTCTGGACAAGACAGGGTGTTCTATATCCCCATCAATCTGCCCGGAAACTGGCGCCACAAATTGCATCTCAAATGCATCTTTGGAGCAGCGACCGAATTCATTGACATCGGATGTTGAGTTGTGGAAGAAATCTGCAAAAGGTTTACGATACTTTCTTGTAACACTCGTTTATGTGCACTTGCCGGTGTGAAAAACGGAATTGGGTACGATGTGATATTCCAACAGTTTCTTTAGCCCCTTACGGCCAAAGGGCGAAAACAGGTACGACTTCAACTTCTTCGGAAGTCGCCCGAATGCGCCGGATGTAGGAGCAAATGCGGTAGTTGCTGTTGCTCCCAAGAAACTAACGTTGTGCCCATCATCCCTAGAGCATGGCCAGCGGTCCATGGCACATGTGAGACCAACGCGCTGGATGGCACTTGTCTGGCGAAACGTCAGCAACCAGGAGTACGATACCGAATACACGAGTTCCTTACAAAGAAAGAGAAAACCTCAGGCACAAAGAATGTCTCTTGGAAGATCGACGGAGGTGGTAACAGAGCGCGGTTGATTTGGTGGATGACACCTGGCATAGAGATGAGAGAACTAAAACTGCCTAAAATCTCCACTCACCATTTTTGGCTTTGATATCTCTCTTTGTCACTTCTACAAGCATATTGATTCGCAAGCGAGGTGGGATTGAAGTGCTGAGAATGCTCAACCTCAGTGGTTTCGAATCCATCGAGCCGTCATTAAGTGTCAGGTTAGTGGCGTAGGTAGAATTCTGAATGAGATCTGCAGTTCCGTATGACTCTGGAAGAATATGATACGCGATGATCTTCTGGACAATGCGTGCCAGCGCTTCTTTGCGCCTCTCCTTATCGCTGGACTCAGGTTGTTTCTCAAGTTCCTCAGCTCGTTGGACAAGGTCTCCAAGATCATGGCTGACATCATTAAGACTATCCGCGAGGAAATGAACGAGACTCTCGTCGTGTCTATGGTCGCCATGATGAGGTTTGTGATGACGAGGCAACTTGGAATTTGGCAAAGCAAAAAAGGTAATGCTGGAAGATGGCTCAGATCAGGTGACCTTTGGAGGATCCATGGACAGACATACGTCTTAGATGGATCGCTGAGAAGGCTAACTACATTTTCACTCAGATCGATAACCTTCACCAAACGTGAGTATCTGTCTTGTTATGAGCTCCTCCCCATCCACTAAATCGCTTCGGATAGCACTCACTGCTTATCATTTTTGAGTACCTGATAAATGGTCCCGTCTTCTGCGAGACTACTCATGTAACCCAGGTATCCAACAAGGCCATCTAAAGTGATCTGGCCGAACCAAGGTAAGGTTACCACACGTAACGCAGAGGCACTGCACCCGAGAGCGAGCGTTGAGAGTTTGGCAAGACGCATGTTTTCCGTTCAAGCGACGCGGTAGAGGGGTCTAATGGCTGGGAGGACTCAGAGGAGCATTAAGTTCGTGAGTACCGCTTTGCAAATGAATGGTCACCATATATGTGACCAGTGCTGCGTAAGGCCGCAGTATCTTGCTGCGGAGCGAGGCGTCACGATGTGATGCCATGCAATAGCACCACAGCTCCGTTAATGCTGTTTCCTCATGTTTCAACTTGCACATCAAACTGGAATTCTGAGATGTCGATCAGTGACGGTGCCGCATCTCCTCAATTCTCAATGCCGTCTCGGCGAGAATGCGTTCGCTCTACTTAACTGAGTTTTCCGGTGATGTAGGAGATCTCACCTGAGTGGAACGGGATCTGGTTATTCAACAAGAGTTCCTTTGATAAAAGGATCGGGGTGAAATTGTGAAAGAGGTATCACGTCTGGTAGGGTACAAGAGTAAGGTCACATTAGTCTACTCCACCAGTTGGCGGAAGCGATCTTGGATCTCCACGTGCAGTGCATCCAGCTTCTGCATAATTGGCTCTCGGCCTTGCGAGGGTGACTTGAATTCAAACCGGAAACAAAAAGTCAGCGGTAGTTCTACCACATTACTGTACATCTCACCTCGAACTTCATCTGAGAAAGTTTGAATATCAACTCTCCAGTAGACTCTCTGACTCTAGCGAACGTCAAGTCGCCCTGTGCGGTTGCCTTCAAGGCGGCATCGTAGAATGCAACATAGTTCCTCAGCATTGCATTTGTCTTGTAGAAAGGGCAGTAGCGATCGTACTCGCTCATACCATTCTGTTGCAAGAAATCGTCCTTAAGCATTCTCGCAACTTCGAGGGTGATCTTGTCGCTCTCGCCAAGTGCGCTCTTGCCAACGAGTTGAACGATCTCCGCAAGATCTTCTTCCTTTTGAAGGATTTCTTTTGTACGCACTCGAAGCTCAACGAAACCCGGTGCGTCGCGCTCGTAAAAGGTTTCGAGCACTTTCGTGTACTTCGAGTACGACAGATTCCAATTGACGGATGGGAAATGTTTTCGCTGTGCTAGCTTCTTGTCAAGGCCCCAGAACACCTGAACGATTCCGAGTGTGGCTGACGTGACTGGGTCGGCGAAATCACCTCCAGGTGGCGATACACTAACCATCTAGTTAACAAGGCAATATCATGGTTAAGCCATGGAAAAACTCACGCTCCCACAATGGATACCGTCCCTTGTCGCTGAGGGCTGCCCAGACATTTAACCTTGCCAGCTCGCTCGTAGAAACTCGCGAGTTTGGTACCTAAGTACGCAGGATACCCAGAGTCGGCTGGCATCTCTGCAAGACGACCAGAGATTTCACGAAGGGCCTCGGCCCAACGTGATGTTGAGTCAGCCATCATGGAGACGTTAGATCCTTGATCACGGAAGTACTCCGAGAGTGTGATGCCCGTGTAGATGGATGCTTCACGTGCAGCAACGGGCATGTTTGACGTGTTTGCAACAAGGGTGGTGCGCTTCATGATAGGTTCTTGACGATTGCCGACTTCCATCGTCAACTCAGGGAACTTTTTGGCGATTAGCAAGCAAACGCAAGCAAATGACCAGAGTTCTCACATCCATCAAAACTTCAGCCATCTATTCAAGTATTATGAGCAGGGACAAAACAGTATACGACAAACTGACCTCGTTTCCTCGCTCTCCACACCCAACGTAGATGATAATATCAGAATTGGAATACTTGGATAACGCTTGAGAAATGACAGTCTTGCCGCATCCGAAGGCACCAGGGATGGCCGTGGTACCTCCTTGGACACACCTTTGCACGATAAGTTCATGAAACCGATTGGAAAGTCAAAGAAACCCACGGAAAAAGGGCATCTAGGATTCGTTGGCCAGTTAGCAACGGGTAGTCTGCTGTCAACTTCTCGGTGACCGGTCGGGGTGCGCGGACAGGCCATAATTGCATCATCGTGTGTTTAGTCGTTTGACCGTTGAACTCAGTTTCTAGAACAACATCCTAATGGCATGTAATTGAGGGTTCGAAGGATGAATAGAATGCCATAAATACGAACATCGACAGCATAACTGCCTTTTTCTGCGATGTGAGTGATGGTGCCAAGTGCGCGAGGTGGCAACATGATTTTGTGGTTGTCAACAAGCGAATTCTCGTATACACCACCGAAGATGTCACCCCCTGATATATGGTCACCAACCTACGCACGCTGTCAGAAGAGCGCTGTAGCTGAAGGTTGAACAGATACTTTATAGGATGCTGGGGTGAAATCCCACTTGAGGGAACGATCAAGCGCTTCGGTGTTGATACCACGTGGGATATAGATGGACTTTGAGAGCTCTTGGATGGACTGAATGATCATATGACCATGTAACTGAATCAATCAACGGCCAGAAGACATGAAGCGACTTACGCGCAACGGTCTTTGGATACCATCGACGATGTTACCCATTAAGCCTACAACATCCTGAGTACGACACACCAAGTCATATGGGTATTACACACCTGGGCCCAATTCTACGCTCAGAGGCTTGCCAGTTCTGAGAACGGGATCTCCGACCGTGACACCCGATGTCTCTTCATAGACTTGGATGGTTGCTTTGTCTGCCTCTATTCGAATAACCTCTGAAACAGAAGTTAGTGATACAAAACCAACTCACGGATATGCTACGGATTTACCCCCCACTAGTTCATCATGTCCGACGCGGACCAACTCATACATGGCAGCGCCAGTCATGTTCTCTGCGATCACGACCGGGCCAGAGACTCCGAATACCTGACCAAAGCGTGACTCATGCTCCTCGTCCGCGATCTTCGAAAGGTCACGCTTTGCGTTTTGTAGTGCACCCGCCATCGTCGTTGGTGAATCGTGATGCGGAGCCGCAGAGCAAGCACCCTGACGGTCCCAAAGCGGAATCTGAATATATCCGGGAATAGCCGACGCGTGATACCATGACGCGTCCCCGTACAGTAGGACGTCAGCACGACCACCTCCACAATGGCTCCCAAAGCGTAAGTTTACATCGGTCCTTTCGCAGTTTCGCTGACAGAAACCTTTAGTGACTGGGAGAAATGTAAGACCGCCTCGTTCATGCCACACTATGTTCAGCATACTGACCCTTTACCAGATGAGAAGAGAGTAGACGAGAAGGAAGAAAAGATTCAAGGCAAGTCACACCACCTCTCGATCAAACAATCTCTTATACATCTTTTAGCACTCACGGATAGTGATATCCAAATTCTCAAGACTTATGCACGTCGCACGATTGCGCTTCTCTTCGTGACAGTTAATGACGCATTCTCTAGGGTCAAGGCCCATACGCGGCCAAGTTGAAAAAGATTGATACAGACATAAAGGAAGTACAAAAGCGAATAGACGAGAAACTCGGTGTGAAGGAATCAGACACTGGTCTAGCCGCACCGAACCTATGGGACCTCGCGGCTGACCGTGCGCGCATGGGCGAACACCCCCTCCAAGTCGCGCGTTGTACAAAAATCATTCCCGTAGATCCTAAGAAAGCAGAATTGGCTCGCGCAGTCAACCCCGCTGGAGCTGTGCAGGGTCAGAAAGGTGCTGATGAGCAGGACAAATATGTCATCAACATCAAGCAAATCGCAAAGTTTGTTGTCGGGCTGGGCGAACGTGTGGCCCCCACCGATATCGAAGAGGGTATGCGTGTTGGGTGCGTGGAGTCATTGCCTAATCCTTCTCGCTCCAAACACCTTTCGTGTAGAGTCGACCGGAACAAATACCAGATTCAAATACCTTTACCACCAAAGATCGATGCGTCAGTGACGATGATGCAAGTGGAAGAGAAGCCAGACGTCACTTATTCTGATGTGGGGGGTTGCAAGGAGCAAATAGAAAAGCTCCGCGAGGTTGTCGAGACTCCTCTTCTTTCAGTATGTTTCTCTGAAGGAAACCTACAATGTTTTCACCTCGAAACTAGCCAGAACGTTTCGTCAAACTCGGTATTGACCCCCCTAAAGGCGTCCTCCTTTTCGGGCCACCCGGAACTGGCAAGACTCTTTGTGCCCGTGCAGTTGCCAACCGCACAGATGCTACCTTCATCCGTGTAATTGGTTCTGAACTTGTGCAAAAATATGTCGGCGAAGGAGCCCGCATGGTTCGCGAGCTCTTCGAAATGGCACGTTCGAAGAAAGCCTGCATCATTTTCTTCGACGAAGTCGACGCTATTGGCGGTGCACGATTCGATGATGGTGCAGGAGGTGACAATGAGGTACAAAGAACGATGCTAGAGTTGATCAATCAACTCGATGGGTTCGATCCGCGGGGAAACATCAAAGTGTTGATGGCAACGAACAGGCCAGACACATTGGATCCTGCGCTGCTTCGACCTGGACGTCTCGATCGGCGTGTGGAATTTTCGCTGCCCGATAATGAGGGACGCGCACACATTTTGAAGATTCACGCACGGAGGTACGCCCATGATTCGTCACCCTTATGGACTTTGTACCTAAAATAAAACAAATGCACGCCTGAAGTATGAGCGTTGAAAGGGACATACGGTTTGACCTAATTGCGCGTCTATGCCCAAACACCACTGGAGCGGAATTGCGGTCAGTGGCCACCGAGGTGCGTCCCCAATGTTATTACTTCACGTGGCGATATACATAATTCCGTAGGCTGGTATGTTCGCAATTCGAGCACGGCGGAAAGTCGCAACGGAGCGCGATTTTTTGGATGCAGTGGAGAAGGTTGTAAGACAAGGTACCAAGTTCTCGTCAACGTACGTTAGCCTTTTCTTTCTTCTCGTATTGCAGCCACTGATCATAATGATATAGACCGTTATATCAAGTATACAATTAGTAGAGTAGTCCTGGACTCGTACTAGATCGTTTTGTATTTTATTTCTTCTCATTGAATTGTTGCTCAGCCGCTGCCTGCCAGTGGCTGGCGCTCAATTAAGTCATGATACAGGGGCTAAACGTGCAGACCGTAACTTCCCAGTGTCTTCAGCCTCCGTTTTGCTTTCAGTAGAACCAGACGTTCTACTACCACTTCTGGAGTCTAGCCTCCTCTAGTGTCGCTGATAAACAACTTCATTATAAGCCAACGAAGGGGATGTCTTATGACACATTCAACAAGTTGATGGCGATTCTGTTGTCATTCGGCTCCAAAGTTAGATGCGCCCTGGGCCATTCCAGCGAAACTACCGATAGCGCCCCGACGTACATATTCACATCGTCGAGGCCGGATTAAATGGCACTGACTAGAGTCGACACGTCATGTTACAGGTACGGGCCATTATGGTGCTCTGTCGCTTACCTGGACTGCGCTCCGATTCGCATACCACGTAACTTGAAGGCGAGTCTTAGTACTACGTGCGTGTCCTTCTTTCGTGGTATTTGGCCACCTGTGACTCTCTAGTCACCGTAGCAATGAAGGGGTAGAGTCATACCCCCGCGTTCGCAGTGGAATTCATCAAGAGGCCGACTGAATCCACACCTCCGCGGCGTTCCTTTTCTTAGAGCAACCTACATCATTCCGTCGATGTGTCATGTCATCCTCGTGGTAATTTTTCTCGTCCATCATGATGGCAAATACAGTAAGCCGTTTCATTGATACAATTACAGACACCACTATCGCCTTTGTGGGTACAAGGCAGTACAAAGTTGCCTGCCAGAAGGACCTGGCTGCCGAAGGGAGTGTACAAAACAGCCCTCAACCCATCAACCACGTATGGCATATTGTTCTAAAGTTGCAAATCGGAGTTCCTCGAACTTGAAGCCACGTAGACTCGCCGACCCTGAAATGTATCAAAGAGAGATAGACGGGACACGTCGATAAGTACCTGGATTGTGATAAATACTCCCACTTCCAGCTTACATCCAGCCCAGTCATGTCCATCATCCAGCGCCTTGTATCACCTAAACTGCCAATTGCCCTTGCAACCCGTGCACGTATAGATTTACCTGGCTATGATCTCTGGTTGCAGAACGTATGCCTTCGTTCCTACGATTTTCCCATCGCTCACCCCGGGTTCAGATCGAGAACGTTCACGTCCTGCCGACCGAACTCGATGTCCCCAAGTTTGAGGAGGCTCTCTCCAAAGCTCTGCAGCTATACCCACATGCTGCGGGGCGGCTTCGATGTCATGATCGGCGTTGGTCTGTGAGTTGATTTGCAGGAACTAGCTAGAGTCCTACTCATATCTCTTAGATCGAACTCACCAATACTGCTGTTCCTGTAAACATTGATTACCAGCCCAACACGAACTCTGACTCACTTCTGAATGGCGATTGGGTCATCCAGGATGATATCTCCCCGTTCCTTAACCATCGACCTACTGGTGCTATCTTTGTCAACGGGGATGCTCCCCTTCTTCGTCTTAAATTGACTTTCTTGAAGGACGAAACTTGTATCGGTGTCTCTTGGCATCACACACTTGGTTTGTTGCTGTTTTCCGGATCCTATTCGGATGCTTCTGATTGCCGGCACTAGGTGACGCTATCGTGCTGTCTCGTTTCATGCACACAGTCTCCCAACTTTATCAAAGTCTACCCCTGCAGCATGCAGCTCCAACTTTCGAGAAATACCATTTTCCGACACCATCATGTTCTGTCCTGGCCGAGTTTTGGCCCTGCGTGTCCCATTTACACGACACTTGTTTCTTCAGCGAACTCGGGGAAAAATTTGCTGAATCGCGCAAAAATATGGAACATCTGAGATGGCGGTTCGACGCTCACGACCTCGCCGAGCTTCGTTCGGCACTCTCTTCCCATGCCCGGGGATCTCTCTCGAAACAAGACTGTCTCACCGCTTATCTCGTCACCACATTAAATGATAACAGAAGCACAGTTGTGCAAAAGGTCACGAATGCAAGCAGTGTAAGTAGTTTATATGCTTGACTTTGGTGGCCTCATCTGTTTTCAGTATCGTCACGTAAGTGCTTCATTCGTCAACGGGGATGTGGCAGGCAATCTGTTACAAAATGTTGGTGCCGGTTAGGATTGATTGATGAATAATGCTGAGTTCACTAGGTTCCTGTTAATATTCCGACGGATGTGGCTGGAATCGCTGCCGCCCTTCGACAAGGGCTTCTACGGTGCAAGGAACCCGATTATATCCATGACTGGGTGACGGTGGCAAGCAAACACATGCTCGATATAGCGAATACTGGAAAATCATTCTTCTTCCCCCCCAATGACAACGTTGTAACCGTCAACTCAAACACAGTGTATGTTGTGCGAAAATCTTCAGAGCACTCGGTAAAGGCTTATTTTCACGTTAGGATCGACTGGTGTAGTGCGCATTTTGGATGTCCCGATGGTTCCCGATTTTATTCAGCCGGAGTGGCCAAGTTTTATATAAGATGTTTCAGGTCCAATCCAACGAAAGGAGACGACGGCATGTGGCAAGCTCGTCAGTCGGTTGATGTCTCGATGGGAGTGATGGCCGAACTGAAACCCAAACTCCTTGAAACTCTTGCTCGTGGTATCCAATATAATCTCAACAAGCACTGCATGTATGAGTAGCGGTTTCTGCGACAGTATACTAAGCAGCCATCAATGGATCACTACACTAGGTTATGTAATTGTGTGCCGTAAAGTTACTCCTTCAAGAAGTTGGATCCCTCAGGTTACGTAGCACTGGGAATCATGTCACTTGAACATCTTGTGAAGGAATGGCTCAGACTAGACCCGGTACGTCCCTTTGATTCCTCTTGCTCAATTTCAATGACGGATCTCTTCGGGTACTAGAACGAGAAAACGAGAAGGGAGGTTCAAATGCTATGGGACACCCAAAACATAGATGAATTGGAGAAGAGGATGAGGTACTTGCCAGTCAAACTAGATGATATTGAGTCACGTCTAACGTTCACTATGACGGTTGTGTTCCATTCTGTCACCGGAAGGACGCGCATAGAGTTCGGAACTGCGGGTGAGTTCACTATCAGTACCCACCTCCGCTATTAACGCCAAACTCCAAGGGCTCCGAGCAAAAATGGAAGCTGGGTGGGCAAGAATGAACGACTTAATCATCATCCAGACATCTCAGGCGAGTGCCTATGAATTACACGAATGTTGATGTGGTGCAAAACATGCTATTGCCATCAGGGACTTTGCGCGTACTTGTTGAAGAATGTCCCCGATGCTAGGTCACGCGGTGTCGTGATCGGTCACGACCATAGGCACAATTCGGCAGACTGGGCACGTCTTACAGCAGCTGTGTTCCTTTCTAACAAAGTCAAAGTTTTTCTTTTGAGAGGCTTAGTCCATACGCCTCTGTAAGTTCCCTTTTTTGTCCTGTTCTGCGGGAAATAGATATGACGCTCTTATGAGTGTGCCCTTTTCGGTAAAAAGATTGAATGCAGCTTGTGGGGTAATGATCACTGGTCCGTAATCTAGTTCGCGTCTATTCTCGTCTTTAACTTCGATAATTCTGCAGCGAGCCACAACCCGAAGGTATTCATCATACCATAATGTTCTGTCAATATCAGTATGACCTAGTCTCTTGTGAGGATGATAATGGATTCAAGGTGTGTGGTGAAAACCATAGTTTCACTCTTCTTATCCCTGCATGCAGGTCTACTGGGAAAATGCCGTCCAGGTAGGCTGGTCTAGGTTAATGTCACGCGTCTAAATCAGCCCCCCTACAGATCATTGGTCCTCGTGATATTGGCATTGCCCAAGCTATTCTGGGTCACCTAGAGCCAAGAGTACAGCACGGACCTGATGTTTTCGCATCCTCTCTTTGTTGTGACCCCACAGATGAGATGAAAGGAAGTTATTTCACTTTAATCCATGGCATGGTAAACCCCAGGTTCGTGAACCATACTATTGTTACGTTCGAATAGTTATACCGCGCACAGGCTCCGTGTCGGTCTTAGTCCTATCAAATTTGTCAATACCTCAATGCATGGCGTCAGCGATGCCTTCCTATCTGAAGTGTTCGGACGTGCTGGTTTTAAACCATACATTTCTGTAGAAGAGCAGAAAGTCCCAGATCCCAACTTTCCAACAGTTCGATTTCCAAATCCAGAAGAAAAAGGTATGGAGTGCATATAGCTTCGATGAGCTTACAACATGACCATTGTAGGGGCTTTGGTGAGCTTATATCAGGTTCTTCATTTCCCCTCGTGACGCCGTAAAGGAATGTGCGATTTTAACAGCCATCCGCGCGGGTGCAGACTACGTGCTCGCACAGGATCCCGATTCTGATCGATTCTCGGCTGCTGAGAAAGGGTGAGCCTCTTTGTCTAGGAATTGTGGTTACATATTCATACGATAGGCAAGTTCCGACGGGAGATTCACGATATTCACCGGTGATCAGTTGGGAACCTTGTTTGCCAGTCGTGTCTTAGCAAGGCACAAAGAGTCTGGAAAACCATTGGGTAGATTACTTTGTTTGGTACACCCGTCCACTCTGGGACATTTACTACGTTCCAGATAAGTTAGCGATGGTGGCCTCTACGGTAAGTTCTAAAATGGTTGAGGCAATGGCACTTCGCGAGGGTTTCAAGTTTGTGGACTGTCTGACTGGTAGGCCTTCCAAATATAATGTCTGAAATTTATTTCAGACTAGTCTTACAGGATTTAAATTCATTGGAAACACTGCACTGGACCTTGAGCGAGCCGGTTACGAGGTTACCTTTGGATACGAGGAAGCCATCGGTTTCATGTTCGGTTCTGAGATACGTGACAAGGATGGGATAGCTGCCACGGTGAGCCCAAGTGCATCAATGAAGTACTACATCTCATGGAGAGGGAAAGTTGATGTTTGCAGAGATGGCGACTGAACTACACAGTCAAGGTTCGACGGTTCGAAGCTATCTAAAGGAACTTTACGAAAAGTGTGTATCTTACTTGGTCTCACCTTTTCGCTAGTCCACAACAATTTACCAGATACGGTTATTTCGAGGTGTGTCACTGCTCACAGTTTAATCGCTGGATGAACGGACGGCGTGTAGACCAGAAACAATTATTTCATTTGTCTAGATACTGTCAAGATCGACAAGATATTTGGGAGGCTTCGAAATTTTGAGGAAACAGTGCGACTTTGTTGACCTCACCGTTGCCATGAAGTGACAATCCTTCGCAGCCGTACCCCGTCACGAAACGTTATCCCCACTCGATAGCCCAGCTGACTGTTGTCAGTATCATCGATCTGACAGTCGGGCATGGATACGATAGTACAAACCCTCCGACGTACGCACCGAGGCTGCCACTATCCTCAGGGCACATGATTCAATTCAGGGCAAAATCCGCGGATGTGAGCGTAGTGCTGACCATAAGGTTGATTCCACGTGTTACTTTGAACACCCACTAATCATGATGTTGTTTCAGAACGAGCGGAACAGAACCGAAGGTATGGTACATGACGGGTGCTGACAAAAGGTGCTAAATCTCGTTTTCAGATAAAATACTACTTGGAAGGCTCTGGCAATGGCCCAGAGCAGGTGTCGGCTGTCTTACCCCGTGTCGTTGAGCACTTAGGAAGCGAGTGGATGAAAGCATCCGAAAATGGTCTCAGCCACCCTTGAAAAGTTTGACTGTTGTATGTTGCACTAGAGGAATGTAGTTACCTGCCTATCAATGTGTCCCGTGACTCGGTGATCTTGCGGCGTCAACAGACTGCCTTAATTTTGACACGTCGATATTGTAGAGTGTAAGCGATGCCATGTTCTCTTCTTCTTTAACATCAAGCTGACTCGAGGTCGCACCGCCAGGTCAACCACTACCCCACCGGTACGTTGCCTGCCCCACAGACGGTCCAGTCACCAGACCATTGATTGATCATAATTTTAACGTTTCAGGTTGGCTCCTGGCACGCGCAGGAATGGAATGAATTCCTGTCAGTGGCTAGGCAGCGCGCTTTGGTCGAAGAGAGCGCAGCCTGGGTATACAGCAGTACACTCGACGGTCATGGTGTCTATCGAGGACTCTTCAAAGTGCATTGTGAAAGAGACGCCAAGGAATGATGATGCGGAGAAAGGCAGGCCTAGGACATTCCTCAACTCATTACCGGCTCACTCAGAACTCGGACCTAGTATCCATATCGAATCGTATGTTCTGCCAAGTACTGAAGTGAGCTGATTTGCGGTTCGCTGGAACATTGACAGGTCTGGGGTAACCAGCCGGGCCGCTCGAGCGGCCCGCCATGAATTGCCCTAGCTGAGAGTTAATCGGCGTTGCGAGGCCAACTTCCCCTCATCACTTGACCCCGCCGCAACCGATGAGCACACTGCGTTGACTCCAATTTTACACCTTCTGCCTGCTCAACTCCCTAACAAGGGTGAGGCACCCTCAATGTCCATGGCTACCATGACACGGATTTGCAATACTCTCTCAAGCTCTCCTGAACTTCGCCGGAATTTCTGCGTGACCTTGACCGTAGCATGCGGTCATAGTCTACTAGAAACTGCACTTGCGAACGACATGTTTTCTGTCGGGATATTTAAGCTCCTCGGTCTCCATGCTCCATGCCATTGCGTTCAATCACGATGATCTCCGGCTTTTGGTCTGCTTTACTTCTGCTCCACCTCGTATCTGTCTCGGCGGCCACAACGATCTGCGGACAGTATGACACGGCCATATCCGGCTCGTACACCCTGTTCAACAATCTCTGGGGTGAACACAACGCAACCTCCGGTTCACAGTGCTCCACACTTGAGTCCGTCAGTGGAAACACTGTGACATGGCACACAACCTGGACGTGGAACGGTGGTAGTAGCATCAAGAGCTTCTCCAACATTCAGCTGGACACTGGAGTCAACCAACAACTCAGTGCGATTACTTCCATGCAGGTGCGTTTCCTGCGTCTGTTTAATGTTCGGTCATTCAACCCGATACCCTAGTCGACGTGGGACTGGTCCCAGAGTAACACTGCTGTCAAGGCTGACGTTGCCTATGATTTATTCACCTCCAACACTGCTAGAGGTTCCGCCGTGAACGAGATCATGATCTGGCTCGCCAACTTCAACTCTGGACCTATCTCTTACCATTACAGCTCAAGCGGCCAAGCGATCCCTGTTGCGACCAACCTCGCTATCGCTGGTCACTCTTGGTGAGTCCTGGGGGGATGGATCCGTCAACAAACTCATGCGTACTGTGTCTCAGGAACTTATACTCGGGCTCCAACGGTTCTAACAAGGTTTTCTCGTTCCTTCTCGTTAGCGGTACAGCCTCTTCCTTCAGCGGTGACATACGCGCATTTTTCACCGTAAGAGTTTCTCACTCCTCACACCTTGACCCATTTTCTTGATGTTCGGATTACATAGTACCTAATCAACAACGGGTATATCGACGCCTCGCAATACCTCACGACCGCCCAGGCCGGGACAGAGGCGACAACTGGAAGTGCCACTCTCACGACGTGTGTCCTATTATGCTCTGATTGTTTGATTCAACTCATGCGTTTTCTACTCTTTTCAGCTCGGCCTACAGCTTGACTATTAACTAATGGGCTCGGTGTGAACCTTGTGAATCCTTCATAAAAAAGGCTCCTTTATTTATTGGGTATTTCGATGTATCCCACTTTGACTGTTGTTGAGAGAATCTTATAGGAAAGTTTACGTTCAGATAGCTTATTCCCTATGCTACACTTTACACTGGCAATTAATCCAGTCCAGAATTTTGGAGTTCGACATGGTAATCGCGTGAGTACGACTGTATGCACTTAGCAGAAGGAGGCTCTGGAAGCTCCGTTTGCCTCCGCACTTACAGACGAACGGCGTCTGGTTCAAGTCGGAAGGATTCATGATGTTCTCGTGAGTCCGTTGGGTATACGCCAATCGTGCCATTTACTACTACTAGTTTTATCTTTCCGCCGGAGTCGCCATGAAATTAACATCAAAGCAGGAAGACATGGAAAAAATATATATGTTGTTCCAGGCCCTTATTCACTTGAATCCAACAGTGTTTATCAGTAACAATAACTTTGGGCATCTTGTTCCGCAACCGAAAGGACTCAATTACAAAGTTCTGAACCATCCCGCAGAGTAAATTTCAGTTCTGGTGCACTTGGCAGACCCCTCCTGGCCCGTGCTACTTATCATACGCTCGATGTCCTTGAATGTCTCGAAGACCAAATAGTTGTTACATTGACAAAAACATCATATCGACAGTTCGAGCTTAGGGTGACGCCTGTTCCTATGTGTGCATTGTGCCTTCCTGACACGAGTGACCAGATTCAAGGAGCCATAAGGGTAATCTGAAGTAGAGTAATCAGCTAGATGCAAGTGCGAAGAATGTTAAAGTGTGATAATTACCCTCATGAATTCTTCATAGCTGAACCGTGCCCAACCATCGTTATGGGTGTCGAATCTTTGAGGGAAAATGAGCTACTCAAATTTATGCAGGTGGAAGAGTAAACCTTTGGAAGGCTTCTGTAAGTGTTTTGATTGTGACACATGCTCTGACAAATCGATCAAACGTTATTCCTGGGGGCGGCCCATACGCGGAAGTTGCCCCAGAAGCTGGAGATGAGGAAGGTAAGGAGATCTGACCAAAACCAAGTCGACTGTGCGAATTACCGTATTTGTGTTCGAGCAGGCTGAGGAGAGTGGGAGAAAGTTTGTATCCGAAGTTTCGCAAGGCATCCGACAATTCTCGTCTCTCGATGGTTCCTGATTGATCTCTGTCAAAGTGCCTGAAGACACGTTGCCACTCTGCAATATATTGCCACAATCGAGTAAACTCTGTCAACAGAATGAGAATCTGCGGATGAAATCAGAAATACGGGAGCGCTTGTGTACCATTAAACCCAATTGTCCCCTTGCGATCGGTATCCTGAAATATTTTGGTCAGTTTTCAGTCGAATTTCACCCGACACATTAACTCACAAACATGTTCATAAGCATCTTGACCGTATCCAGATCAAATTCTTTGAAGGGGGGGTGAGAATCAGGTTAAACAGGCGATGATTAAGTTACTAGACCAGTTTCCTGATTTAATGGGACAGAAGATCAGCTAGATTTGGGAACCATGAAATTATCTATACCGTTAACGAGGGCATTTTGCAACTCGCCGATGCTCAGAACACCAGATCTGTTGACGTCTACTGCAGCAAAATACTGCCACAGCTGGGGGTCAGCTCCAGCGGGGGCTAGATACCCTGAACCAGAGTGGTGGTGATGAGAATGAGAGTGCGAACGATGGAGGGCATAGCTAGAGTCATTGTAGTAGGACATCTCTCGTGGTGATGCAGACGAGGGCTGTCACGACTGTGATCGATAAAGATCAAACAGGGCATGGGAAGAAGCTCAGAGGCGAACTTAAAGGGCGCCCAAGTGGCTGTGTGCACGGTCCTGCAAATGGATATCGGCGCGCTGGGCGTGGGCTTCGGCAGTTGGGCTTCAACCAAAAGAAGACCCTGTCTGCGGATAACCGCCAAGGCTTACCAACTCGGTACCTGTGGAGAAAGTCAGCGACTGACATATTGCGCTTCCATTGGACAGCGGACTCGGCAAAGATCCATGGGTGACAGCGGGCGGTGTGCGAATGGCAGCATGTCGCGGCTTCAAGGCTTGCAATGACACCCTGGCTAGCCTGATAGGAGTCATTGTCACCTTCATAGTACATGACTGTCACTGACTTTACCACGCATACTTGCAACTCGGATCAATCCTTCAGATCCGTCATAGTAGGCAGTGAACCATGCCAGTCCATTCCTTAGTACTAGTAGTAGTGGGCAGAATCGAAGAAGATAATTACTCTTTCGTTCCGAGTCACCCTGAGAACGTTCGCCCACGCATTTCCATGCCAAGAAATAGCAATGAGCCAATCCTCTTAGCGAGATAGTCAACTTTGTGTTGGTATGTATTCTGTTGCTGGGTTGTCCATGTCAACTTGGATGGGGTCCATCTACCCCACGCAACATCATACCAACTGGCCCTTGTACTAGGTGTCAATCTTGATCTCACAAACGTTCGGGGACTCTAGGCCACTCTCAGCTGGGCAGCGCATCACGACCACTGTCGGACCACACTCAAGCTCGAGCGAAGTCAAGGAACGTCTAGTCTGATGGCCGCCGCCATGCAGGGTTTCGGAGCACGACAAAAAAGTATCGACTATCATCTCGAAATGGCCCGGAGATGTCTCGCATTGTCCGTTTCGCAACACACGCAGTTGAGCAATAGCCTGGACCCACTTCAGTGCCACGACCATGACTCGGAGGAGGTTGTAGAGCAACCTCGACATGGTAGTCGCATCGCAGCCAAGATCATACACCTCCAAAACCTGATCGCTACTCTCACTCCTATCCCAGCCACGACCGAAGTTGATCAATACTCTGTGTTTGATCGCTTCCGCGCAAGTGTCGAGACACTTTGGAGCGATAGACGCGAATACGGCGCGCGCGATCGAATGGACACGCAACCTCGTCTCGTTCAACAAGTTCACGCAGGCCTTCCAATGTCCCGCCGTTCTCTGGAACTTTCACCGACTTCAACACCCCGACATCGCAGAGCAGGTTCTTCGAAAATTTAGATCACGAGCATGTTTTTTCACTACGGAAAGCTATCGCGCAGGGCGTTCGAAGGCAGGTCACGGTAGCATACTGAAAGCGTACAGAGCGGTGTCCATAATCGGTAAAATTACATGTCTTGTTGATGTCGGAAGAAGCTCATGATTCAAGTGTGTCCACCGTTGAAAGCTTGCGGATGTCGACGTTCGACAATCGCGGTGTGATAGAGCAAGGGAATGGGTCAGGAGCCCTGTCAAAACGTGTGGATTCGAAAGGGACAGTCACTGCGAAAAATACTTACGAGGTTACCCCATAAGTGAAGCTCGGTTCAAATTCGAGCTCTTCACCTTGTTCGCCGAGGGCTTTTGTGTTCTTGAATGCGCACAAAATTGATACCATCGCAGCCCAGACTGAATTGTCAGCAGCGTAACGACCTGGACAAACGCGCCTGACGAGCAAGGTCGGCGAGATTGAATGGAAGAATGAAAGGTCAAAATACCTCCCAAAGCCAAAAACAAGGCTATCGACGGACTTGTCTTCATTGAGCTTCCCCTCTATAAAGAATCTTTCGGGCTTAAAGATGTCAGGCTCTGGGTAAGCATCTTCGTTGTGATGCATGGCCCTTCAAAATAATGTATCAGGATCCTGGAAAGTAAGAGGTTGTATGCCAACCAAATATTCGCCACCACTACGGATCCTATATGGACAATGGAGCGAGAGTCAATTGATATATGTACCCCACGTTTACTGTGTTTCATTTCACCTTTTGGGATAAAAATATCTTCATAAATGTCATCAGCCGTAGTAGCGTGGGGAAGTCCTAAGAGGAACTTCAGAGTTGATGCGAGGGTCATAGTCGAAATACGCACCAAGGGGTGCAACGCTATATAACCTCAGTGTCTCCATCCAAACAGCCTCAACATATGGCAGGTTCGGCCTGTCATCAAAGTTCGGCAGCCGTTCTGAACCAACGACCGCATCGATCTCTGCCTGCGCCCGTTCTTGCACTTCTGGATGCTGTAACATGGCGAGCATGAAACAATGCAATGTCGACGCGGTCTACAAAAAAACTGAGTCATTGCACATGTCTACATACATTCGGACTTACAGTTTCTGCACCGGCTGTTGGATTAAGGTTGATGGATGAACTAATCCCCGTCTTAATCCTCACCATACAACTTACCTACAAACGCTGTTGCACACGTATCTTTCAATAATTGAAGTCGCGAAAGATCATCATTTCCTGTGCCCCTCAAAAGATCAAGCGCCATCGCTGGAGCGCTGCTACCCATGGCCTACCTTCAGTAAGTTTTGATTGGGGCCTGTATAAGTACAACTTTCACCTCGCGTTTTCTGGCGTGTTCGAAGGGTTCTGCTATCATCTGTGTGGCACACCGCTTGGAAACTACTGCCTTGCGTCTAAAGACAGCACCTGGGAACCACTCTGGCAAATTGAGGACTAAGATGCTGATCAGCTTGATAATGCTATTGTAAAAAGGGTGACCACTTGCGAAAAGAGAAAGCGGACGCTTCTGGCGTTAGGTTCTCCATAGCCAGGGCGTTCCCGCGCTCAAATAGCTCAACGAGATGATCATGATCAGGGGCAACTTCGTAGTCGTAGACGATTGACATAATTACAGCTGCAGCAAACCTAAACGTCTCGTTGGCACATGCACTTGCATAACTGAGCAATACTTACCTTTGGATGTGTTTGTGAAAATCACGAGGCGCACCGAGAATATCCAAGACGAGCTGGCGGGCCTTTCTCAATTGAACAGGACGAAAACCAAGAGCAGCTTCAGCCCTGAAGGCCTGATGTAATATTCTCCTTTGTGAGCGCCATTCATCACCATACGGAGCCCAACCAAAGTTGAAGGACCAGCCAAATCTAAGAAGCAGATTTCAAGTTGAATATTCTGATGAAAAAGGATAACGTACGCTTCTCTCGTAGCAAGGTAGGGCCTGTCCGAGTAAATTCTAGACCGGCGGTCGAGGAGGTCCTTGGCAATTTTCTTTGAATTGATCACAACGATATCTTGTTTCAGCATACGGATCATAAAGATGTCACCTGTTGCAGCGATGTGAGGCTCTGATTACCAGGTGGAGCAATACAGGGTCAGAACAGACCGTAACGAGTCGCCCATTCAGCGTAGGTCAACCAAGGCTTCTTCGCGTCAATACTGAGAAGATTCCCAACGAAGGGGAGAGGAACAGGGCCTGGAGGGAGACGAAAACCCCGCCGGGCTGTCACTCGTCGCTCTTTCAGTAAAGTGATAGCGAAGACCCCCACCACGGCGGCCGCCAGTAACTTGAAAGTCTGGACTGAATTCAAAGGCAAGAAGGGAGCCATCTCGATCTGGGAGGGTCAAGGGGAGTGGAGTAATAGGTACCTCTTATATAAACCTGAGCTCCAGCTGGTAGCCAACCAGCCAGGACCGCCCACTCCACTAAGGAAACACCGACCCGACCCGATCGGTGGAATAATCATTACCCGTAGATAACTGGCATTGGATGAAGAAGACCTTGCAAGCAAGGTCTTTCACACCACGGCGTTAGCAATATTTAGCACGCACTTGAATGTTGTTCTAGATGTGAATCACAGAAATCCTGCTACGTAAGTAGTGGGTCTTAGTGTCGCCGTGACGTCCTGGATTTCACAGCCACACCACCCGCTTACTAATCGTCGCTGTTGTGCCAGCTACTCAGTACTCAGTACTCACGCTTCAAGGAGATGCCCAAAAAACTGTAGTGCTTCGTCATCAAAGGCGCGGCAGTTGGCGATCCGCGTGACAGGCACTATGTACTAAAAAGGTCTTCTCGTTTGTGAGGTTGAGGTTGAGTGGCAATGATGGATCATAGTAGACGATAGTGCCGTGCCCGTTCGCAGTGCTGTAATCCACTGCATCCTCCACGGCCACCCTGAGGGAAGATCCCGTCCGGGGTTGGAACAACAAAGTTACATTGTCGCCGATGAAGATCACTGGTGAATGTGTTCGGCACAAAGCCTGAAGAGACGAGGCACAATTCAGTGGGAATAGAAGATTGCCGCACTGCAGCTTAGTGAGGCACGAGTGGTGTTAAGTCTTCGGACGAGCGGCGTTAAGCGCAGCTTTCTTTACTCTTGCTCCACCACCTGGGCTCTCGTCCTCGGACCGCTCGTCTTCTTTTTTCTTTGCACCCACCACTCTACACCCAGCCTCCATTCGCCATTCCGGCGCCTCTCCCCCAGTCCGAGGTCCCAAACGCGTAAGCCCATCCCTACTGGTGTTCCTGCGAGGCGGTCCCACCCGCCCCCGCAGCTCACTCTCCCAGCAGGGATCGGCTTCCGTTCTGGGCCGGATGGCGCTTTGCGTTTCATAAATCACTTCCGTCTTGCCTCCCACAGTCGTAGCACTCCTCTATTGAATACACGTTCCTCCCCGCGTCCCGCTGACATAGAGACTTCCAAAGACAGGGCATGAGACAACCAGATGGCAGGAGGCATCACAGCTAAGTTTGTGCTTTCACACGGAATTGGGCCCAGCTAGTTTTTAAATCTTAAAGGAAGCCCTTATCCGACCCCGGCCGAGGTTGGGAGGATGACTTCAGTCAGAGTCGATGATGGGGATTGTCATCCAAAAAACATCATGAATTACCACACTGCCGGCGGCCAACAGGGACCGTGAAGATCACAAACTGCCTAGCACTCAACGCCGAGAGTGGCCCGCCAACAGGATTCAGATACAGTAGTGTTGTAAAATCGAATGAAAGATTATCCACCATATACGGTGGCGACCGCAGCATTTTCTCCTGCCTATGCATGTATCGTATACTCCGGAATGGAGAAGAGCGTCTTGCCTCATTCTACTGCAATCACGGAATTACCTTGCTTGACAAGGTTTCTCCCCGATCAGCCTGAGAAGTTTAGTAGCTAGAAGCTACTTACGTAACACTGACGATCATATTGAGTGTGACCCGTGAGAACAACGAGACGACGCTCCTCTTACTCCACTTACTGTTAGCATTCAGTTTCAATGGACTTTCTATGTAAGCTTTAACGTCTTTGATTTTCTCGACAGAATAGCATTTCTCAACGCCATGATCCCAGTTTGTATCCCTATCGTATGTCAGTTGCAACGCCACCTGCCCTCCCTCTCCGCAGCCGTCTGACAAGTTTCGGATTCTTCAGTTGGCTGTCCGACTAAAATATCGCCCCATGGAAACCAAGGCGCAAGAATCTGTCCGAGATGTCACAATGGTGAGTGTCCTCTGATCTTTCGAAATTCTAGTAGTTGCTTAACGTACCAAGCCTCCATGTTCGCCGCCAAGTCCCGCACATGGTTCGAGCTTTGCTTCGTGCCCTTGATCCCGTTCAGATCTAGACATGTCTGGATGTGTGGTATATGCCAGCTTCAGACCGAGATGCAGCCAGAGTGAGTGGTGCCTTGCTCTCTTCATGCTTGCGGATGGTTGAGTTTTCTGATCCGTCTGCGCTGAGCTAGGTGGGAACCTCCTCTAGCTCAGCCAGGATATCAGCACCCTGGTGTACCGAACCAATATGGGCCTCCTCCGGTCGGTGGACCGCAGAATTACGGCAAGGGCTATCAGCCAGGATATATTTAGAGTGGATAATCTATCGTTTATTTCCACTCTTATGTCTGTATCTTACATGTACTTTGAACTGTTCAAAGTTGTACACCTTCCGTGTTTCAGTAGCGCCTCATGAATGGACTTCATTGCTCGTTACCACCTGGCGGTCGCCCTTCTCGATCTCCTTCCCACTTTACAACACGCTGCAATCAGCCCGCCAAGTAAAAACCCGCCCACCGCGGACATTGCGCTAGCAATCTTCGCGTCTTCCGTCCACTGATCTGGGCTGCTGCGATTAGCCACGGATGGTGGTGGCGCGGGATCCAGTCCGCGGGCAGTTTGAAAGTCCGTTAGCGCGGTATGGGGGTCAGTAAGACTCAACAGTCCAATGAGCGGAGGTTTTGAAGACGTCAGGCCGTGATGGACGACGTATACATTCTGAACAGATGTGGTCAGCCACGGTGCGCTGGAGGCACAGTGTCCCGTGACTTACCCTCAGGAACACGTCGCCAAGCAGCCAGTCCCCAGAGTCCACCTGCAAACCCCATCAGCAACCCAAATAGCTCGATGCATCCATTCACGTACTCCGTCGTTGACTTGCACGCCCCCCATGCACCATCCATTCCCCTGTCCACCCTCTGCCCAACTGATATCCTCGGGATGCACTGCGTACTCTCTGCCTTCATCACCTTGCCCAAACGCGAAGCGAACATCGACGGCGCGGTCACATCGTACTTCCCACAGATTCGACTGTGCATTGTACCTCGTCGACCCCCCCGTCCCGACACTGTCCCAAAACGCTTTCACGTCCAGGGTGGGTCCAAGAATGAGCGTCGTACCCGTGTCGAGGACCCCGATTGGGGAAGGTGCACCAGGCACGAGAGAAGCAGTCAATGGCAGAGGGAAGCCATTGATGGTCAAGTTGACTATGGGAAGTTTCCAGTAGTCGTAAGGGCTCGAGTGCGTCTTGAACACAGGAAAGTATGTTATTTGAGTAGTTCCGTTCGAAGCATCGACGATGGTCGGATCGAGCTTGCCAATGGTGAACGACGAGTTAGCAGCGCTTGGGTCGCTCAAATTACCGTTTCGACCAAGCTTGAAAGCGAAGAAACGGTCGGATTCACCCAAGTGGGAGAAGATGTTCTCAAGGACAGTTGTCCCCGCCGTTGATCGGATTGCAGCCGCCCGCGGAAACGAGAGACCTAGGATTCCCGAGTTTCCAGTCGTCCCAAGGTAGAGTCCATTCGTTTCATTGGCTAGTGCTGGAGGATGACATGAGTATCAATCGGTAACGAGTTGGGTTAAACGATTATCGTACCGAATGTCTGAGAAACTATCTGGATCGTACCAAGAGTAACAATTTCAGTGGCTACGGTGCCTTGCACGGAACCAAGAAGGTAAACCAGCCTGAAAAATATACCAGACATATGAAGGGTGGCGGATGCCAACGGGGAGTACACTGGGACGCCTTGACAGTCCGGATCTGCGCAACTCGAAGAGACAACCCACTTAATAAAGGGATAGTAAGCGAATATCTGCGCATGACCAGGAGCGAAACTACCAAATCTGACGAGCCAGTGTCGAAGGTAACCCAGAAGTCTTGACCTCCGATGCTTGAAGATGATGAGGTTTATGTAGTGCATCCGGGTGAAACCGCTCACTCTATGTTTACCAGATATGCACTACAACGGAAAGCGTCTATCAGATACGTTGATCAACATATATGTGTTAACTTACAATTCTTCGCTGTTGAAAACGGACATCCCCCCTTCATTGACGAAGTTCTTCACTTTTCGAGGCACGCGCCGCAACGAAAGTTGCGTGCCCTGTGTAATGAGAGTAGCTTTGCCGCTCATTCTTGAGTCCTGTTAGAAGTGAGCAACAGTGAGTCATTGTCGAGAAGGGATATCCAGAGGGAGGATTTGCAAGTAGTCTGCTTTTGAATATGACGAATGGGACGTTTCAATTCGGACAGGTGATGCAGCGAGGCGGTTCGAGATGCTCATTGTGTACTTCCCTGCATATTAACTGCATAAACGTTGTTTCTTTGCAAATATTGACAGCACAAGTTATTAGTGACTCGCTAGGTTCCATGCTTTCCAGCCGTCCTGCTGTCAAACTCACCCTACGCTATGCTAACGGTGCCTGCCTCCGGCCATCAAGCTCTTTAGCTTGTTCCCATACGTCGATCGTTACCTCATCCTGCAGCCGTGATGCTGCAAGAAGCCTTGATGTTGCGAGTGTTAACATATGACGGTCACCAGCAAGAGGGTGCTAACCTTGCCACCTTCATGAGGTGTATAAGTTCATCCGGAGTTACCGACTTGTCCTGTTGACGCCGATGGACAAAATCGTCTTGGATATACTGTGTGAATATAAGAGGTCGTGCAACGTATCGGGTATGATGACCGCCATTACCTTGGAGGTCTCTTCGGTTACTTGCACCCTCTCGCCCACCGCCTTGCATGCAGCAATGTATGAGCGGTAGACCGCCATTTTCTCCGCTGAGGGTAAACCAATCTCATCTTTTGGTTTGTATAAGCTAGGCGTGGTGGGGGAGCATCGAAGGGGGAGGTTAACGCTAGTCTACATGCATGCATGAGATCAGTGACAACAAGCAGAGTCCCTGTATCTGGCGTCACCTGAAATAATGCGCTCTTCCTCCCTTCGCTCACTACGATCATGGAGAGGTCAGTGTGAAAGGTGAATTTGTTTGAGAACGGAAATATGTATTCCACCGTCTGCGAGTTCATTACATCCTGAATTGCTCTGGCGTTCACGATACCTGAGGACCGTTATTGACCAGGAAAAAGAGCAGAAGCTGTCACGTGCCTCTCTCAAGCAATTTACCCTCTTGTATTGCACTCTCAGTCAAAAGTATAGTTGTCCCAATGGGGAGCTGTAGATATCCGGAGTATAGGTCCTCTTCTTTGCTTTCGGGAAGGAAGGGGGTCTTGTTCAGGAGATCCAATGAAAGCGGGATAAGGAGGTGCTGGGGCAGCAGCTCTGCAAGGACGTGTGAGAGGGTCGGAATGAGTTCGGTTGAGGAAGGCTGAGGAAAGCGCGATATCGTCAGGGAAGGGGGAAGAAGCGGGATTGCACGAGTGTGTCTGCGACGAGGATCAACAAAGAATCAAGGAATAGATCTCGGTACAAACACTTTTGATGCCAACTGAAGAAGAAGCCATTCTGCTGCATCCTTGTCGCCACCCAAGGCCTCGTTGGATATCCAATCTATGAGATCTGTGCGTACAGTGGGATCGACGTTGGTGAGAGTTGGACTTGCCGCGGAGTCCACCTGATAGCAGAGGACGTGCAATACGGGGACTTCTGATAAAGAATCATCCTCCACGTCGAGGCTTAGAAAATAGCATGTCAGAAGTTCGGTCGCCAGGCAGGTTCATCACCACATACGGCTCTGACGAAGCAATCCCCACGAAAGTAACTACATCGGTCGAATGGAGGTTTTCTACATCATCGTTGTCGTATATCTTGTATGCATCAGTGGAGCACGCAACAGAGCTTGGAATGTGGTACCTTGACTCGAACACCAATGTGAGGTGCGCCTGGGACGGGGAACTTGTGGGGCAGAGAGGACTGGTGCAAGGGGAAGCTTGCTAGCACAGCCGGTCAATTAATGAGCACGCAGAGGCACTACGAGTGCCCACTTGGATTTAGCTGAGAAAACTCAGCGGTCCGCCAGGGAGACTCAGCGGGCACAGAGACTGCCCAAAAGATAGAAGCGGTTCCAAGGCAATCAGGGTCAAGGATATTCAAGTCGTGGTCGACGTGCGCAGGTTGTATTCCCCAACCTCCACACCTATCACTGCTGAGCCTCGCGAGATACATTTCGTTTTGAAGCGAGGTGTCCTGGATCATGGCGCGGAAGCACACCAGCGTACCATTTGTGTACGATTCTGGAGGATGGGATACATCGAGGGACGGGAGCTACGCGAATACGGTCAGCATAAAACTGGGAAGCTGGCTGATCTCTGTGACCTGGCGGTGGTCGCTCGTACTAAGGAACAAATCAGCAAAGTGCTTGGTCACTGCAGATGGAAGGCAGTGAATGCGGTCGTCGCCGTCGCCGTTGTCATAGATGCGTTGTATGACTTTTCTTGGGTCAGCTATTTCGTCGATGGCTTGCACCGCGACCATAATCAAAGACAGCTAGGCCGTGCTTACAAACACTGCTGATGGGTCATCATCGTGGCTGTGACCCCGCACAGTCATACCTCGACCACAACCACGACAATGGGCATTTTCAGTCGCAAAAAGCAGCGCAACGACGACGCGGACGACCAGAACGGCGAGCGTAAGAAGGAGAAGGGAAGCTGGAGACGGCCTGCAAGTAAGTATGGTCCCGCCCAGTCTTACTTTCCCAGTCCGACGCAGCAACCCTAGATACCGCTTTCAAGCAACAGCGTCTGAAAGCATGGCAGCCTATACTTACCCCGAAAACCGTTCTGCCTACACTTTTCATCACTGGTATCATATTTGCCCCAATAGGCGGTCTGCTCGTGTGGGGAAGCAGCTTGGTATGCCGTCCATTCATTCCTAATTCATCTTCTTTACCCTTTCTGCACACGCATGTCCATCATCGCCTCTACTTCATGACCTTCGGAAACTAACAGGTATCTGAAATGACTTTCGATTATACGGATTGCTGGAATTTGCAAAACTCCACGTCCATGGGCGACCTCGTGTTCTCCTCCATGCCTTCGTATTCATACAACCTGCGCTCCTCTGATAGCCAAAAATCATTTACCGCACCATCCTATGCATATTTCTATGATGCAACGGCTCCTCTCAATCAAACCCACTCTTGCGTCATCAAATTCGACATCGTAGCAGACCTACAGGCTCCCGTATTTCAATATTACAAGCTAACCAACTTTTATCAAAACAATCGACGATACGTACAGAGTCTCGACACCTCCCAACTTCAGGGTCAGTATGTGGATGCAGGCACGCTGAGCAGCAGCAACTGCAAGCCATTGGCGGTAACAAGTGACGGAAAGGGTATCTACCCGTGCGGTTTGATTGCAAACTCACTATTTAACGGTGGGTTCTCGGCTCTGTTGGTTATTGTTCCAGGATTCATCATGAATGTCTATCATTACTCAGATACGATTTCTGGCTTCCGCCCAGTTTCTGATTCGTCCGGTGCATCGGACTATAACTTTACCCAGAGTGGCATCGCTTGGCCCGGCGAAGCGAAGAAATACAGTGCGACGTCCGGTTATGTTGGAAAGCTCAATGAAATCGTGCCTCCCCCCAACTGGGCGCTCAGATACCCGAACAACTACTCAGACGACAGTCCACCCCCAGATCTTGCACAGGATGAACATTTTCAGAACTGGATGAGAACAGCAGGTCTGCCTACCTTTTCAAAGTTGTATGGGAGAAACGACACAGCTACCTTACCTGCGGGACAATATCAGGTTCAGATCTATTACAGTGAGTCGTGTGAATAAGGACATCCTCAATGTGGCTCATCATTCGCGTTTAAGACTATCCGGTACAAGGCTTCAAAGGAACCAAGTCACTCGTAATCTCTACCGTTTCTTGGATAGGTGGTAAGAACCCATTCTTGGGATGGGCTTACGTGGCAGCGGCAGGCGTATTCGTACTTCTCGCGCTCGCGGGCACCATTCGTCACCTCTTTAAACCTCGGTATGTTGTTCGCTTCTATGCAACCGGTTTCCTTGGGCTCATTGGTTGTAGACGTCTGGGAGACATGTCACTTCTTTCCTGGAACTGATAGACAGTAACGAGTAACCGCTGTACAGAAGCGCGCAGACGGAACGCAAATATGCCCTATCCTATACACCGGATGTCGCTTCTCCCATGTAATACAGCGCTTCGACGCACGGACTGTTGCACTCCTAATTGTAATATATGCTGTGGGAGGTTCACTACAAGGAATCAAGGTGCTACTGGATCCTGCGTTGCTGACGAGGGAGGTAGGACGAATCCAATCCCCTCACAGGTAATGATTGTATCGCCAGACGCGTTCTCATCAAGATGAAACTGCGCTCCTGTCAATCGTTGGGCTATATAGATTGCAGTCCTATTTCACCTCTCAGTCAAACGTGGAAGTCCATGTCAGGAATCGAAATATTACCGGGTATGATCTGTCAGCGGTCCAACTTTGACGACCGAGGTCCCCTTGGCCAGAGCAAGGAAAATGATCATCTGGTCCTGCAAATACTCGTCTACACATCCCCCATGGTCCAAATTCCTCACCAGCTCCCTTGCAGCCTCCTCCCCAACCGTCTCCGGTTTCTTCTCCCTCGTGCTCACCGCAGACCCTCCGATCAAACACCCATTGTCCGTCTCGGCCCACAATAAGATCCCACCTCCGGCGCCTACAACATCCTCGTCGCGTTCCCTCACAGACGTGATGGTGATCTTTGCAGACGGAATCCCACTCGCCAAAAGCACGCGGTGTGCTCCAGACACCATGCGCTGTGCAATCCACAGGGGTAACCCACCGACGCGAGCTCCTCCCCGGATCGCATTCACCTGCC